>WOGP01009354.1:0-10781 GCA_015342065.1 Leptinotarsa undecemlineata | reverse complement strand
GTTAAAAGGTAAGACCTCGTTAGTCCTTAGCTCGCACAAGGTTCTCAACTTCTGAGAGTTGTCGTTCGTATGGGGGCGACAGCTGAATAACGGAAAAACAGATTTTAAACAGATCTACACATCCATGTATAGAGTTACTTATTTTCAAATTGATTACTTCCTTTCTTTAGAAGATTTCTTTATCCTTTTTTTTTGTATCAAGATGGAGTAGTAGAAAGCCAAAAACTTTCTTTCCTAAAAATAATAATTCTGAATATCAAGCTTTCTTAGAAAGGACTTTCGTCCTTTCTAAAAATTTTGAAATGATAATGACCTAATATTTTTAACAACCTTATAAAAAAGGTCCCGGACCTTCGAAGAATTTTGATCTGTGGATCATAAACTACAACATATCAAAATTTTAGCCAATTCGATTGGAATCCATTTTCCATATGACTTTTGCGGAGTTCGTTATTTTTGATATATTGTGGATTGCGTACACAAAAATCACCATCCCTCACCTAGAAAATTCGCTAGAGAAATTTTCAAAGACTAAGAGTCCCCAGTCAGCAGAAAATTTGGGAAAAAATAGTTTATGTGGAGTCAATTCACACTCTTAGAAATTGCCCAGGTATACGTCTTTTGTCTTTTTTACATATTACATTATACACAGTTATTAGGTGTACGAAATCCATATGTACGCAATTGAGATAAAACCCATTCCTTAGTATATTGAAAAATAATTGAACGATTGATGAATGAGAATACTCTCATCCAGGTATAACTATATAGCAATCCACTGATTGGATATACCTCAACCTCAGTCTTCACGTCTGTACTCTTCAGTTGCGCGCGATGAACGTTTGAATACGGTCGGCATAAACGGATATGTTCATCTAACGTGTTTCACTAGTTCCCTCTTCCGTTTTATAGAATGTAAATGTTAAAATAGTTACTATGACTAGTATGTGATTTTTAGAAGTGAGTCTTTTAGTTATTACATTTATTCATTAATTTTCATTGTACTATATCTAAATTTTTAATCATAATGAAATTCATCGGATTTTGGATTTCTGTGTAACAATTATTTAGGACATTTTCAATGTGATATTTAATATTATTTTCAAGATTATTGTATTGCTATTGAGGAATTTACAATATTTTTCAGAAGTTTTAAGTGGTGTGTCTCACTAATTAATCATACCTGAATATTCTACAGAAAAATTATACAAAAATAGCATAATTTGGCTTAGTTCTATACTTATTATGAGGCAACCTTCATAAAACTGAGTCTCTTCAATAGACAAACTATTGAATATAGAATAAAGAAAATACTTTTGTCTAGTTTCTACTGTGTTTATTTATTCGTAACGAGCGGTTTCGGCTTATTAGGCCATTTTCAAGTAAGTGAGTTACTTGAAAATGGCCGAAACCAGTCGTAACGAATAAATAAACACAGTAGAAACTAGACAAAAGTATTTTCTTTATTCTATATTCAACATGAATTTCTACGAAATAAATAAGTCATCAATCGAACGAGACAAACTATTAATTGATGTTTTTGTAGCTTGTGAAAATATTACCCCCTATATGTGACATATAGATATATCCATCAAGTTGTTCCTTATTTGTTTATATCTGTATCGTATTGCCACTAACAGCGAAATATATACCTCTTATTGAAGAGTGTTAGTTCCGATCATTTCACTTCTTTTGCTCATGCGAATTTTCTTTTTTTGCAACTCTCAAGAAGGAATTTGAATAATCATATAACATCTTTTTAATTTTGTTTCAAAACGATATGTGAACACACTCTGAAAATATTATGAAACTAACATCCACAGCTTTTCCATGTTTCCAATATTTTTGACACGCCTATATTATTAACACACTTATGTTAGCTTCACTTGTATGTTTGTTTCCTGTTTATAACTGACTCCTTGGGACTCGATTTTGACTAACTTCAAACGGACAGATCTATTTTAAACTTATTACACTTATCAAGAATTGACGACAATACAATAATTTGGTAAGTTTATCTCATTATGTTCTTATTAGTCAGTGGGCTATGCTTGAAGACAGGCAGTAAACAAATCTAAAGAAATGAACTTTAAATGTTCAAGGCCGTCTCGGCCTTGAACATTTCAACTTTTTAACATTTCAGTCTATTCAACCTACACAGTAGGTTGAATAGACTGACGCCTATCAGAAAACAACTACTTCACTTGCTAATACCATGAACACCGTTGGATTATATCCGACAGCGAACATCAAAAATGTCACTCCATCTAGTGGGTGAGGTACTAACCAACTGCATATTCGCAGACAGGCAGTAAACACATTTAAAAAAATGAACTTTAAATGTTCAAGCCCGTACCGGATATACCTACACAGTAGTTTGAATGGACTGACGCCTATCAGAAAACAACTACTCCACTGGCTAATACCACGAACGGCGTTGGATTATATCCGACATGTGTCAGTGTAGGAATATTCACAGAAAGTTTGGTGCTTATTGACTTCAGCTGGATGGTGGTCACTATGATGGCGTAAAACATACTAGTTGAATCCAATGACCTCGCTGGTCAATTATGAATGAGCATTGCAAGATAGCATATACTTCAGCCCGAAAGACTGATGTATTTCGGAGTCATGTGGTCCGAAAACATGTTTAATGCACATATCACCCCATTATATTACATATTACTCCATATAACTCGATAACTTTTCCAGTTTGTTTCGGCCCATCCTTGCTTTTTCCATTATCACTAGATGTAAAGGAGGGAGGCGTAAGAGTGTCTCCAATGCATCTGTAGTTGTATTTTTTACTGCCCCGGTTATTTTAGAACAAGCAAGGCTTTGCACCCTTCTTAATTTGTTAATAGCGGTCGTTTGTTTCAGATCATCATCATATATGCTAATGTTATTATTGACTCAACCACCATAGTGTTTGGTTCGAGCTCACATGTCTTCCCCTGAGTGCGTTTGGCCAGCATCAGTGCTACCTTCGCGTTTTTTGAACTCTTTCTAGATGTTGATTCCAGGCTTATCTAGGATTTAGTATCACTTCTATATATTTGAGATCCTCCGACAGATACATATCTTCATTTCAAAGTTTTGTAGGTCGTCTTGGTGAATGCCACTATGGTCGATGTCGTTGGGCTTCTTCATCGGTTAATTCAGTTGAAGTATTCAGGACCTGTTGCGTGCGTCTTTTCACTATATTATCATATTTGTCCTCGACTGGGATGACTGTGTCTGCATATTCCAGTACTGTGTATCCATTTTGATCCATAAGACTTACTAACTCGTCCAGCACAAGGTTCTCAAGAGTTTTCAAGGGAATACATCCCTACGTAGAAGTTAACCAACCCCTTGTCTGCCACTCCTACCCCATAACAATCTTCATGTCAAAAATCTCAAATGGAATTAGTAATCGAATGACATCTCATACACATTTTGATATTACAACAATAAGCACTGTCAGAAATACTCTTTAAAGATTATTCAAATACAAACTGGTAGGTTAATTAACCTGAACATACAATTTCACTATTTGAAATTTTGAAACTGGACACAAATTAATTATTCCAAACAAAATAGGAGAAATTAAAACTTATGTTGGAAAAATTTTTGTTTGAGCATAAAATATGGTCCTCAATTTCATTACTCAGTTACTGCTGAAGTTGTTGAGTTGTTGATGTTTAAGTCAAAATTATTCTGAAATAGTGACTGACGGCCTTGTTTCATCATTAGAGTTCTGAGTTGATGTAATATTTGAACTTCATTATTAGGTATTTCATTTGAATATTACTGGAGTTATTCCCAACACCAAACCGTTATTTTAACACCTCGCCACGTGTTTTAATTACCAAGTGATCATCTTCAAGAGGAAGATTATTTCATTAATTATCTTTTGTTCAATGATTCATTAAAGATTTCAACAGATAATTAGATTTTTATTGCTATTTGCTCTAGTGTTCATTGTATAATACTATTAGGTTGTTTCAAAAGTTTTGCCCGTTTTAATGTAATGTGTTTTTGTAGTTCCATATATCAATGAATATGTATTCAACTGTGCCGTGATATACACTGCTTGATAGAGAAAATTTTGTACTTCATACATTGATGTTGATACTATATCAGAGGTTGCCAACAGATGGTACGCGTACCACCAGTGACACGTGGGATCGTTTCAGGTGGTACGCGTGAGTGATGTGAGCAGTTTAGGAATTTTACCTATGAATTCCCAGATAGTACAATTGCTAAACAAATGGTGTTTAATTTTTCACCTGTGGGTCTTTACTTTCCCTTGGCATTACAGGTTCTTTGTGGTTTTGAAAGAATATCTATTTTTTTAAAGAAAGAAACCCAATGTGTGACGAAGTTTTTCAATACTTATACTAATTTGATAAAGGCGTCATACCTTGCTAATTTAAGAATTGCAAAAGATGGAAAGCCTCACACAATAGATGAGTCGCTTTTACTACCGGCCGCTGTGGATGTGGTTCAAGCCGTGTTAGGAGAAAAGACAGCCAAAGAAATTGAAAAAATACCACTGCCAAATAACACAGCTAATAGACACATTGACGATATGTCTAATAATATTGAAGAACAACTGGCTTTAAAACTCCAAGAATGCACTTATTTTGCACTTCAAGTTGACGAAAGCACTGATGTTACAAACATGGCGCAGCTACTTATTTTCGTGCGATTTGGTTATAATGAAGAGGTGATAGAAAATATGTTTTCTGTTAACCACCTAACCACGGCGGAACTCATCTTCAAGGTAATTGATGTGCTCAAAATAGGCATTCCCTGGTCGAAGTGTATTGACTTGTGTACAGGTGGGGCAAAAGCTATGTCAGGAAAATTGACAGAGCTAGCGGCAAAAATGAAGGGAGTTGTTCCTGAATGCCAAAGTATGCATTGTGTCATTCATCGAGAAGCATCAGCTGCTGAAGGTATGCCAAAAATTTTTGACTCAGATGCTGTGAAAGGTATTAATTTCATAAAGGCTAGGGCTCTAAACACAAGACTATTCTCCTTGATGTGAGAAAAAATCAATTGCACGTTCAAAACTTCACCCCTGCATACAGTAGTGAGGTTGTTATCTCACGAGAAAATTTTGAACTGTCTCTTTGAACTGAGATTAGAAGTTTTCAAGTTTTTAAGTGAAAAAAATCAAGACATCAAAATATTGTTTGATGAAGAGTGGTTGTAGACAAATAATTTTGAATATTTTCTGGACGTTTATCTCATTATTTGATGCTGCTTTACATGTATTGTGTTCTCTGATATTTGGGTATAATTCACTCGTGAACGTTTTATAAATTTCATCTGATATTATCTTTTCTATTGAAGAAACTGGTACCTGATTCCCTGATTGTTTACCGCAATTTGATCAATTATTTTCAGTTCATTCTGGAATTACTTCTCAGGTGAAGAGATTGCGAAAGATCGGTGTATTATTGACCTAAAAGAGTATAATTCATGTGAAAATGGACTGAAAGACGATCATAATTTCTCATGGGAATTTTGTGAATTTTTGCACTGTAGTAGTTCTTGAACATTATCTAAATACCAATTCATCCATTATCAACTCATAAAATTCCAAGATTCTTATCGAGTTTCCCCAGTGCATTCTCAAATCTTCAATAACGCGATACGCCCATATTCTCGGAATTCGCCTCTTCCTATGATATGTCCTTAATAGGGTTAATATCCTATAAGAAGCCTCCTTCTCAATGTCGTTATACTAGTGGCTCTATAATTTGAATGATATTATATCATCTCCTTGGTTATTGCCAACATAAACTCAGTTTTCATCCGATTACTCGCATAATTTGACGTTTCAACCCAATGAAGCTGAAGAGTTTGACGGTGACGGTGAATCAATAGAAGTCTGTTCTTATGTTGTGGATTTGATATACGGAAGATAATACATTTTGTGAGTATATTGAAAAAAACATTCATTTTTGAATGCGGTATAAATATCCCTTTGTCATATTCCTATGTCAATATTCCTTCCGTCAACACACACACTGCACCCATCAATAGAACCGATATAGCTTTTTAGATAGGAAGAAAATATTTTATTATTTGTTGTGACTTTGAAGACCCTGGTAGGGTTAGTGTTAGTCTTAGTCATATTCGTTACTTTACTGTGAGAGCGCGTTGAATGAAATGCTGTACTAACATGGAAACTAGTTGTTTCAGGACCGGGAAACATCCGAATCTGTCAGCATTGAATATAAATGAAATAACAATTGTTATGAATGTTCATAATTCTTCTGGAATACAATATCTACCTGGGATGAAAAGTAAGGAGGTAGTAGTGCAAGAGAATGAAGATCGACAATTTTTAGAATTCTCAAGGAACTCAAAGAGAATGAAAGCTTTTTGGAGCCGAAAATATCCACTGGCAGAAAGTGTTTGGTTATCGACGAAAAAATCAAGAATTCTATCTAGAAAACAGTACATTCTTTTGAAAAGAGAAAAAGAATTACCTAGATGAAATGAACTTTCATCAGTTACTCGTAAATACAGTTTTTCTCTGATATAAGAAGTACTAGATCATGGAAGATATTACAAGAGCTGAACTTCACTTTTGGGAAACAAGATATAAAGATTATGTTGACAAAACTATCAGATATTGTAGATTGCAGAACAAACTATTCAAAGGGAATGAAGAAAACCAGAACACTGGGTAAATTCATTTTTCAGTTGGATGAAAATGAGTCAATGAATGTCATACCTTCTTGAAAGTTTGGCAAGACCAAAACATCAAAACCTAAAATGTGTGTCTCAGTACAGCCACACTGTTCTACTTCCGTTCTACTTCTCGAAAATGGCTCCAAATTCAAAGCTGAAGCGTCAAACAATGCAAAACTTTGGGCGCGGTTCAACCTTTAATTCAGATGTTCAAATTCCTAACCACGAAAACCTATTCTTTTTGTATACTTATCTGGTGACATTCAGAAAACTTCATCCATCTTCATTATCAAGCCTACGTTCCATCAAATTGATTTACATCAATAGACGAATTATAATTCCAAATTATAATGATTTGTTTTTAATAGGTTGGATAAAGAAAATGGATTTTCTTTTATACGTCACCATATGATACATAATTTTATATGCAAAATTTCATAAATTCAAGTTACTGATATATTATTTTTCTTTGAAAGGCTAATTATTTGATAAATGAAGTAATCTGATTATTTTATAGATCTGTAGAAGGTAACAATCCTGAATAAAAAAATATTCCAAATATAAGTGGTCCTTCTCAAAATTAAATATTCAAACTAAATTGGTTTTCACGATATTTCAATTATCTTTGCATCATACAGAATATGTCATTGAAAAATTAATATTATTACCCCCAGTCCGTCGCATATTGATACTATTTTTACCGCAATATGATAAACAGCGTCGGCCGCCCCTTTCGAAGTTCTTTGTTGCAAGTCCCAATTTTGATAGATCCTTAGCGATATCCTCAAGGAGCATAGCGGGTGGAAATATCTCAGTGACTTTGTGGATGAATGCAGTGCCACTTGCTTGAGACGACTATGTTATTTTCTTTGGTAAAACTTTGAATACATTTGTCAAACGCACAGGGAGTGTGCATGCAATATACCACAAAACAATTTATATTGAGGTGTTATAGCTTGTGATGCACTGTTTGGAACCTTTGGTGTAGTAATGAATATTACTGGTTTTCAATACCAAACCGTTATTTTAACACCTCGAAACTTATTTCGATTACCAAGTAATCACTTGGTAACACTTGGTAACACGTGTCGAAGTATTCAAATAACGGTTTGGTGTAGGGAAAAACTCCTTCAATATTCAAGATGTTTAAGGTTCATACAGTGTTTTTCCTAAATTAATTTGCAATGTATCATTGAATTTAACTTACTATTTTAGAATTTCAACACCGCAGTTAATTTACATATAAATCGTTACTTATATAGAAAATACTGAAATTTATTTTGTTCTCAATTGTGAAAAGTTCCTGACTAGAGATAGTTATGATTATTTTTATTTTGTTGTATCAGGTATTCCCAAAAGTTTTGTTCGTTTTCTTGAGTCTACTTTGATTAATTTGATAGAAATGGCACCACTTCAATCAGTGCACTTTTGACGACGTAAAACACTTCGATTAATTCCGTCAACATGAAAAGTGTGAGCTCAGGATTCGTAGGAGTCGACAAAGGCTGCTTTTGCCTGATCCTGATTGACGAAGATTTTACCTGTGAGGAGTTATCGAAATGTTCAAAAAGATAGTTGCCAGTTGGTGAAAGGTCTAAAAACCCTGCTGTTATGGTTTGTCCTAAATGCAGAAAGTTATACTGAATCAAACCATCCGCTGAGTACAACACAATAACCATTATATTCTTTTAGTGAGTTTTCACCTTTGAGAAGTGCCTATATGGCTCATCGGTGATCAATCACTATCTTGAACGTCTCCTGTTGTCCTTGAAGATTCTCATTTCATCACAACTGATGATCTGACCCAAGAAAATAGTTTTGGTTATGCAAAAGCAAAGAAGAACATAGCTCAGAACGTGATAATTTCTGTCGATCATTCAAATCATGGGGCACCCACTTTTCGAACATTTTGACTTTTACAATATTTTGTAAACCATAAAAAACCGCATGGGAGCCGACACCTATTTTTTCCATCATCCCACGCAACGTTTGTGATGGGTCATTATCCACCAGGGTCCTCAAATCCTTATTCTGGATTATTGTAAGTGGACCACGTCAGGGCTCATCTTCGAGGCTGAAATTTTGGAACGAAATTTTTTAAACCAACGTCGAATAATGCCACCATCAACACAATCATTGTCAAATGTCTGGGAAATGTTTCAGGCTGGTTCGGCAGAGCTCTGGTTCAATTTGAATTCGTAGAAGAAACTTGGCCTAAAATCGCTCAACAGCATCTAGTAATGAGCTGAAAGAAAAAAAATTATCTATAATGATATTTATTTGTGAGGAAAAAAATATCCATCATGATGAAACACTTTTCCACCTTCACTAAAGATACGTTTCGGTTCAAAATCTGTTTTTCCGTTAATCAGCTGTCGTGGAGAATATATTTGAAGTGAATATGTTTTTTTTTTAATTAACTTTTTGTGGCATTAGATGTAACCTTGCAAGGATCGTCTGGTCTGGTCAGTGTGTGATATTTCAATCTCTGAATTAACAGGATTAAAGCATATGCAGCTCTAGTTCACTTTGGCGTTACAAGTTAGACCTGTAATTTCATTTGACCTCTTGCCGAAGGATGCGGTTTTGTTTCCTCTATTGCACATAGACGAGGAATTTACTCCTGGATATGGAAATCTGACGAAAGATTAGTATGAAATAAGAATGTGTCAGTTTGTCAATACTATAGTCGTTGCATCTGATCATTCCATTAATGAAGCATTATCAGACTTTGAATTAAATTCAGATTGAATCAAATGTTCTCTTTCCACTGGTGAAAATTGTGGATATCTGCCTGTGCATCAACACGAACGAACATATTTGACCTATATTAACTTGTAGTATCATTTTTCTTGAAATTGTGCTTCATAGTACTTCTTCCTAGGACAGGATTATTCTAGTTGTTGAATTTTTTGCCACATAAACCTTGGAGAGTGCTGATCAGTGAAATTATCTCTTTTCCAAATCACTGCTCAAACCTTTCTCACGTTTTATTTCCCAAATGAAATTTTTTTGCTTTGCAATTCTTCTTTTTGCTCCTTAGATATGCTGAATTTTGATATTTTTGTGCCAACTAGACACGTGTCAGAAAAAAGTGAAAGTACTCACTCATACAGTTTGCCACAAAAATCTGTGGTTTGAAAAAGAGAAAACTATGACTGAATGCTTATTCTTCAGAGGATATCATGAAAATTGTTTTTTTAACATCCAGATTTGAACCTACCGAATTCTTATGTACATTACTGAAGCAATATATAGCTGATAAAGATACTAACTTCAATTTAAAGTGCAGTGGAGGATTGTGCGGTGAATTCTTCATATCGGTTATGAGAAAGAATGGAAAAAACCTCACATGAACCTTCTCTTGATTCAGCTACTGATAATGTTATCAAAAATTCTCTAGGTAATAGTGGTTCTGATGTACATTTATGATACCAGCAGCGATTCTAATCAGGAATTCAACCTTCATAAAAGTACAAAAATACCAAACTTCACTTTATTCCTCAATTTTCAAAAACGTTCATTATTTGTTTGATGAAATCAAAATATTATAGTCAATCTACCAATTCCTCCATCTCAGTTTCTGTATAAAATAGGTCGATATACGAGTAGGTTTCCTCATGGTTTTTGTTGAAGCTCAAAAATAAATTCAGGATTTAAGTACAAGTAATATAACATCACTTTCTTCAATATCACCATAAATTGAAGAGAATTAGGAAGTTTAACTTTTTGATATGTTTCATTATTTATCATTCACTCATTTGAATTTGATATTATGATTATGAAATTTACGTTAACTATTGGATACATACACAAATGAGTTCAATTTCGAAATGATCGCAAGGATTATTCTATTCACGTGGATCCTTATAATCGAAACGTCGCGAATTAACTTGGCTTGGAATCTCTTAACTTTTTAATTTTATTCTGTTTTTCTTTTCATTTTGTTCCATTTTTAATTGTATTTTATTTCACTATTATTTCATTTCTGATTTTCTTGCTCAATATGATTTTTTTTCAGCTATTAATTTTTATTATTCTTTTTTGATTATCAATTCTTTTTTTTCCAGTTATTTCAGGGATTTCAT
>WOGP01009353.1:0-10782 GCA_015342065.1 Leptinotarsa undecemlineata | reverse complement strand
AAAGAAATCTGGCAGCTTTCGGTATCCTCTTAGAAATGATAGAATTACGTTTCAAAGCAGCCATACGTTTGTGGAAAGGTATGCGAGCATTTTCGTTTTTTGAGACATCGATGGTTTCGGTAACTGCAGTATTGGTATTTTTTCTCGAATTTTTATGAATTTTTCCATTATGTATCTTCAAACCAAAAGAATTCTTAAAAGATTTGCAACAGGAATCACAAAAAGATGATGACAGTGACATTGACAAAATTCATTGACATTGACGATTACAACTTTTACAACTTTTTTACTCGTCGTATCTCAGAAATGGTGATTCTGAGAAAAAAAAGTGTTGATACATTTTTTGTAGAGAATTTTATGGTCTACAATTTTTATCTGGGGTTATTTTATGATAAAACTTACTGTTTTCCTGAAAATCGCGAAAAACCAATTTTTTTCGAGATTTTTGACCTTTGACCTCGTATAAATTTTTTCCAGGCATCGCAATCATTCGGAATTTCAACATCTTATTTTTAACTATGTTTTGAACAATTACACGCATTTGCAACTTGTAAATGTATGTACCTTCACTCTTATTTTTTAGTCTAATTTGACCGGACTATCAGTTGCATACTCTTTTGTTTCTCCATAAATCAGCAACATGTCAATTTTCTTGTTTCTAGTTTGCCATAACTAATTATAAAGTACACAATAAATAAATTTTTAAAAAAGTGATATATTCATCAGCCTATTTCTTTAGGTAATCCTAGTAACAGCTTCAATTGTTTGTCAGGGATAACTAGAATAACAGGACTTAGTGCATAAGTATCCCGAATACGTACCTATCATTTGTTATTAGGTATGATCGTTTCTTGCAATTATTCAGAAAATTAGAAAAAATAAAGTGAAAGTGTGTGGCATCAAATTATTCATAAGAAAATGATCTTTCACAAAAAGCCGACGAGCCACCCCCTTTCCATTTGAAAAAATCAAGTTAACTGAAAAAATTCTGACGACTGCCAAGTCACAAGCCACAAAGTCGTAGTTTTCCCATGTTACTTGATCAAGAATGAAGCAATTTACACGATCCAAGGCATTCTAGATGAAAACATGAAAATTGGAATAAATATGATTTTATTTGTCAAATATTGATAAGTGAAGTATTGTTGGATTCAGAATGTCATCCTCGATCGAAATAAGTAGATAGTCTTAAACTCTCCAAATGAAAATTATAGTTAGGAAAATATTCTGAACTTTTTAAAGTAGATCAAACTGTTGTTATGACTTTCTTTTTTGGCTTTCTTTTTGGCTTTCTACTTCTCTCCAAATTTATATTCTTATATGTAGAAAAGTTTCAGACAAAGAAATAAATAATTATTTCCAAAATAAACTCTTTACAGAGTTATGTAGACCATGCACAGAGGTTATTTTCAGATACAAACTGAGAGAAAAAATATATTCGAACGAAGTACTTTCAAACATATGAACATGGAATTGCACGAAAATCACTTTTTTTCATTTAGTTTCTTCAAGCATTGATAGTAAAAGTTATTGGAAAACTGATTTTGGGTCATTATACTCTTAAGTCAATTATCAACAAAACCGCCTTCACTAGAATATGAAATATTTAAACGAGGACATCCTGTTTCTGTAATATTTGCCAAAAATCACCTTTTTCAAGGGTCAATATTTTACATCGTCGTTCAATTAAATCTCTAGAACAAACTAACTTATTAGAGTTCGAACAGGTGGGAGACAAGGTTGATTTGTAAATCGTAAGTACGTATATAAATCCACCGTTGTACCAGCATTAACTGAAGTGATTTTTCTTTCGATCAACTAACTTCAGTGTTTTGTGCACAGTTCAATATGAAAATAACAGTAAGTAAATGTTTTCTATGAGATAACTCTCTAAAACACCGATAAAATACAAGAACGCTAGATTTGAATAATTTCAATGAATATACATATTTGCAAAATAATAATGATTTAAATGTATAGGCAATATTTTTCATACTTATATTTCAAGCCTATAAAGAATAATTAATCTGAGACAAAATATTTTTCGGGGACATTATGCAGTACCTAACTGAGCAATGAAAACCATAGCGAAAATGTTTTTCCTAGTTTTTGATAGCAAATCATCTCATTTAGATATGTTATTTTTGTTTCTTTTGGTACGAAAATATTCTCTTAAATATTATATTTGATGGTACATCTGCGAAGTTTTAGTTCAGAAAAGTAAAGATATTTGGAATTTTTTGAATTTTCAAAACATCATGCAGCACCTAATTGAGCAATGAAAGCCATAGCGAAAATGTTTTTCTTAGTTTTAATAGCAAATCATCTCAGTTAAAAATGAATTGTTTTCTTGTTACGAAAATATTATTCCACATTATATTGAATGGTATGTTTGTGAATTTTTATTTCAGAAAAGTAAAGGTATTTGACATTTTAGGAATTGACAAGTGCAATAAAATTCAAATATTAATGACCCTCTCATTTTTATTCTTATTCACGATTTGGTATTGGACCAAGCTTATCTTGTGCGCATTATTAGGTGATATTCTACAAAATATAGTTCTGTATTCCAAATTACATGATAGAGTCAAATATTTCCGTAGTAATTAAAATTTTATGTTGAAGTATCTCTGTCTCAAGCCTGTTTTGGGATTATCTCATTGCTTTTATCTGATTAAATAAGTTTTATATTTTTATAGTTTGATTTTTGTGTGTTGTAACAACTACGAAAAAAAACTTATTTCTTTGAATAGATATAGATTCATAGATACATCATAAGACATTTTTATGAACTTTTTGAGTCTTCTATGGAATAGGTATCTAATCTGATAGATTTCACTTCAGGATTTCATAGGAAAGTAGCTAATTTGACCCCGATACTATAACTACTAATTAAATCTGGTTGGCAATATGAAGTAAGCTCTCTTACATGTAGATTGCGTAGAGGGTGTTCAATAACTTTATTTTTGTTTGTTCAATAACATAGTCTCAAAAAACTGTCATTACGAAAATTTCTTCTTTCTGTATTTTCAATAGAATTTTCCACCTGAAGATATATTGAATAGCTTCGTACTTATATCACCCAGAGGGTTGTTTTGATTTAGAAATTTGATCAGATGAAAATTAAATATTTTTGGAAACCATATTTGCGATTAACAAACACATAGTGTTTCTCATATTCTAAGAAAGTGCTCTTTATAGAAGTACATATATTGCAAAAATATAATGTTTCACTTGGGAAATTTGAGAAAAAACTGTTTGATTTTACTCGAATTATTATTTGACATTGAAAAAATTATTTGTATTGAAGGGGTTATATTTTAGGAGTGATTAATTTTTTGGGAAAGAAAGTTTATGGCTTTCTACTTATCCTTTTTTGTATCAATATGGAGTAGTAGAAACATTTCAGGAGAATTGAATCAGAAACAAGTCTCAGAACTATAACGGGAACTTGATATAGGTACTGCATTAATCATGCTGATTTTGCATAGACTAAATCCCATTTTAAAAGCTGTTATGTCAACATATCAGTAGGTCGTTACACCAGTTTCGTTTTTGTCTACCTGGGTGATTAGTTTTTGAATTATCAATTCGTTAACCCACTTATATTCGAAAAGACAAAAACAAATGGTATTCAACGTGAATTGACAATTACGGAATCATTTGGAAATCCTGTATTCAATCCGGTTACTACTAACAGCCTTTCAGTTCACAGAAACAAGGAAGTTACGTGTTCTCTAGATCAAATATTACTTACACTCAGGCTGGAGGTACGTTTTTACTGCAAATTGCAATTGAAAGATTCAGTTTTTCACGCAGCTTCAAGTTTAATTGTAGATAATTCCATCTGTTATTGGATCATTTCACACAATTACGCGATGTCATGTGGGTAATTTTTTAATAGCAAACATTTTTCATTATTCATCAACTACACCGCTTATACCTTTCATTAAATATGACTCAATCGACCACACCCATGATGGTTTAACAACTCTTTACAATTATTTACAAGTTGTCTTTTGAACATTCTGAAAAAAGCCAATAAAGAATGAAATGGTTTGGAAGGAGACGTGCTTTTTCGAGTATTATTATGATTAGTTATACCAGATCGCTAGGCTAGCAGTCTCTGATAATGATAATAGATTATATTGCCAGAAAATCACAAACATATATTTATAAATACAAGTTGTGTAAAGCTTCGACGACTGTCTAAGTTAAAGAGGAATCTTTATAATTTTCGGTTATGCAGTCAAGAAGGGAATGGTAAAATAATTGATAAAATTGATTTTAATATTGTTTTGACAATGTGTAAACGTGTGAAACTTACGAAAGTAAGTTTCACACGTAATCCCTTTCACTTGCACTTTTAAAAATAACATATTCCAAACGACAAACACATATAATATATGCCACACTGTCTATAATAAGCTCATTTTGGATGGTTTTTGAGGTGCCCGAAAAAACTCTACCGTTTAAAAAAGTGCCAAATTGTGAATCATATTTGCCCCCTAACAGTATCCTATTTTAGACTTCGTTTGGTATTCAGTTTGTATGGAACATACACACACAGGGCAAACAAAAAAGTTTTTCTCGTTTAATGGAGCTTTAACCAATCGCATTTATCGTACCAACTAATATTAAATCCTTGATTTTGTCGATTATCTGACGATTTAATTGAAATCACATTTGGTTGAGGCCTTCCTAGAGTTTCAATAATATAAAATTTATTATCATACTTAAAATTATTTGTCAGCAACCAATCGACTATATCCTGCAGAACCCAGCCAAAAAACCCGGAAAAAGCTTTCACACCGTTATCTTAGGCCGTGAAAGTTTACATTCTTCAATAGTAATAATGTTCATTCATTAAATGTAGATGAAAGGTATATGTGTAATTCTCAATTAGATTCATTAGAAGTGATAATTATTGAAATAAATCTAGTTCTACAAGCTACAAACAAAAAATAATAAAAAAAAATAATAAAAGCTGAAAAATAAAAATATTATTAACAGAAAAAGATTCCAAACCAAGTTACGTCACGACGTTTCGATTGTTAGTATCCATAATCGTCTTCGGGTGATAATGGTTATCACCCGAAGACGATTGTTTGTAGCTTCCTTGTAATTTCAGTTTTATCGGTTTAGTAAAATTGTTATTTTCGTTTAATCTTTGTATTTGTTTCAGGGATTTCAAATCAATTTATATTATATTAGACAATGGAAGTCCGAACTGATGTATTTATTGACGGTTGAACGCAGAACACATTTTGTATATTATAAAATATACCAATGTTCAGAAAAAAGTATGAAATGAGATGAAATAGTACAGAATAATTAGAACAATATGTTGTTCTACATGGAAGGTTCTAAACATAACCGCTATCATATAATAATAATAATAATAATAATATCGCCTTTATTATTTCATAACCAAAACAAAAACTCAACAGAACTGACATATTCAAATAGCTATAATTAGAAATAAAGGGCGAAGTTCATCGTCCGTAATAGGAAAATCACGGAAAATGTTCTTCCACTTAACCCTCGTTCTTCCACTTAACCCTTGTTCTTCGACTTAACCCTGTAAATGTAATAATGTGAATGTAAATAATATAATAATAAAAGTTATTTCTATGTAATACTAAGCCTTTAGGAGTAGTTGTTTTAGAAGAAATCTCCCTTACTTTTTGTGAACAAATTACTTATCTGTGAAAGATATTATAGATACACATACATGCATGCATGTATGTATGTATGTGTGTGTGTAGGTACCACTAATATAATTTTTACAATCAACTGCATTTTTATTTGAGAGTTTCAGTTATGTACTAACGTTTGTGAGTCGCCTGTTAAGCATGGTTTCTTTTAATCTGATTGATCAATTTTTCTATTCAAGCGAGTTGATACATACTTTCAAACTGAATTTGATCAAATTTGGAATTTAGACGACTCCAAATATAAGTTCAAGAACAACTTCAAACAATATTTGATAGAGGAAACATTTTATTGCGTTTCCGATTTTTATGATTGACTTTTTTTTCAATTTCTTCCCTGTTCCACACTGTGAAGTATTATGGAACAAAACTGTTATTATTGATAGGAGAGGTGCAAATTTTTTTAACAATTGGAAGGTGATATTCATCAAATGAGATATGCTGACAAAAATGAGATAATCCCTAGTTGAGGATGAAACTAGACTATAATCGCCCCTTAATGAAACCTCTTAATTAGAGCTCAATTTCCTATATACCAAACTTGTACTCGATGCACGTTTCAGTAACCAAATTAGCATCTTATTAATTGATGTTTAATATCAGTTTCACTTCTGAAGATGCTAACTTAGATAGTGAAAACGTGCAACGAGTATAAAGATCTTTGGAGTTTAAGAAGTTGGGCTCTATTCGAATGTTTCTTCTTTAACACCAAAAAGGTTTCAGTCACATCTACGACTCTTAATATATGAATAGAGGAAAATTTCTGCGTGGGTCACAACAAATCTAACGAGATGATGTTTTCCGTAAAGTGATCCTCACATTTTGTGCCAGTCAAATCTAATTCTGAAAACCCTTAGCTTTCACTTCTTATATTATTTGAAAGAATTACAAATAGTATCGTGTCAATATATTATTCATTATGCTAAATAAAATAGCAACAATCAAATGACGAACCTTATTTTATTAGATGAAGTCATTTGAAAACAAGTTCAATTTCATGAATTATTACAAGATAAAATTTCCAGTACGCCTCTGTTATAGACACCATGTCGCAAGTCTGGCCCTGAATAATCCGCTTTTCAAGATGGCATCTTCATACTTGAAATCAAAGGCGACATCGTGGAGTGCCCGTGCTGATTGTTAGGTATCCTGTGGTAAGGATGGAAAAGGCCTCTCTATTGTCTTTTGTTACTCTGAGTTTGTCACTGACTCCGAATTTTGCTAACGCTAAGCGACAATTTGTGGGAATGTCTTTTATCAGCATAGCCGGCCAGAGATTATCGCCTCGGGGACACGATTTAAACCACGTATTGTAAAACATTGTTTCTATAATTTTCATTGTATTGTATTGTAAAACATCGTTTTCATAATTTTTATGTATGAAATAAAAAAAAAAAATTAAAGATTTTCGCTTTCCGGAAAACATAAGTAGCGCAGCCGGTAGAGTTTTGAGTGTGGAAATTGTTCGCTTCAGTTTTTACTGTTTATTCAAAATCGCGAACGTACGCATCCATGGTGGAAAACATAAGTCCACTGTTAGTAAAATTAAGAAAAAATTTAAACTGGACACGTGAATTAAATGTATATATTGTATTGTATAAATCCATTTATTTGAAATATTAAATGTTTTTGGGCAATCCTGTAAGAATATTTATGTGGATGTTTTTATCACTGAATAAAAAAAATATATTTTTTCAAATGAGCTATCACATGAACCCTATTCACCTTTAAAAAATTCAACTATAACGTCATCTCGCCCAGGTGAATAACGTCACTAGTATGATATATATGTAAAAAATCATAATTCAAAAATAACAATCGACCTGTTTTGAGATTTGCCCCTAAAAAATAATTTTGCTCATCTGTCATCTATCAAGCATTCAGTAACAATCTTGAAGAGAGAAATACAGATTCCTTTGTTTTAACCATAAAAGACAAGTTATTGATATAAATACATAGAAATCTCAAAGATAATTTTTTGTTAAAATTTAAATTCTATGACAGCGAACAGTACTGTTGTATGTTTTTCTATGCAATTAGTGGAAAACTATTCAAAAAACACTTCATTGTGAGATTTTTGCTACACAGTTTTATAAAAACGCAACACGTGTTTCGCTATATATTAGCTTCTTCAGGCGTGTTTTTACTCTATACTTTGGTGAAAATCTCACAGTAAAGTGTTTCTTGAATACGTTATGGATTTTCATCAAGTGTCGTCTGTAGAAAAGTGTCACATTGTAGAAAATGCCAAAAAGTAACATATCGTTACTTTCCTTACCTGTATTTCTACATCTCTGATACTGTTCAACGCCTTCTCTTCTTCCTTCAGTTGCTCTTCGAACAGTATGAACAAATTCAACTGCCTGGGAGGCTTTGCCCCGACTTCTGCTTGATAACCGAATGTCAGCTCTGGTTTGAAGACCATACCCTCGCCCATCTCTGATATGGGTGGTTTAATGAAGGTTCTCGTGGAAGCCGTCACGTTCCCTTTACCGTAATGAAATTTCAAGCGAATTTCTCTATCAACGATGGCAAATTCTCTTACGGCAATATCATCGCTTGCCGGTTTGGATTCGTCTCTCATGTACTTTTGGATCATTTTCTAAAAAGTATTCATCAAAAATGATCTTGGAATTTCAAATAATTTGTTTCAAAGGCCACGTTTTACGGGGGGGGGGGGAGGTTCAGGATATCAAGGCACTGTGCCAACGTATTTCTAAAAAAACGGTAGGGGTGATGAAAAAATATTGGGTCTAAAATTAACCACATTAATGACACTTAAGTATTAGATATTGACCACAGATAAAATCAATAAAAATAATCAAGTGCTGTCGGTTATGAGAAAAAAATTAATGAAACTATTCTCCATCTTGTTACTATATGGCAAAGGCGAATTAAGATCAAAATTTCGGGAGGAGGGGTAATTTCTGGATTTAGGGAGGAGGTATTTTTCAGGTGTAATAATTCATATATGGAAGGAAGTATACAGGGTGTAACTGACTAAGTGTAAAACATTCAAAGACGTGATTCCTTATCGAAAAAAAGATAGGAACTTTCATATGAAGAAACTTCATGAGCATCCCTTGTTAAGATACAGCCTCTCAAAGGGGGTACATGAAATTTGTATTACAATTTTTTTCACAAGTACTGAAAAAGTTACAATATTGAAATTTACCTGTCGTTTTTTACTACCAAATAGACACTTAGCCAGTTATTTATTTGGTTTACCCCATGGTTGTAAGGGGTGCAAAACGCAACTCCTAAAATTTATTTCCAATGTAACTTTTTTTCCGATAGCTTGTTTCATTCTAAACCACAAATGTCTCATGGGTTTTTTGCCTAAAATAAATCAGTTCGCACGCAGCAAAACATTATTTTACGGTCAACTACAGAGATACATCGTCATAAATGCGAACCGGATTTATTGTTATTTTGTAGTTAATACCTGCATTGAACGATTAAAGGGTAATAAACAAAACTAATTCATTAATAACAAAACACACAACATGTAGAAATCATAGTAAATGTTCAATATGTCTACCTTCAGATATTACGCATGCGTCTAGACGTCGGCGCATTGAGCCACGTATTCGCTCAAATATTCCTGGATACTCTCTTATTACCCTCGTATCGACGTATCTACGATGCGGTTTCTTAAGTCCTCTACATCGCGAACAGGAGTACGATAAACCAAATGCTGTAAATGGCCCCAAATAGAGAAATTGGGAGGATTGAGATCCGCGATCGAGTGGGCCAGTTCTGTGGTCCTCCTCGACCTATCCACTGATTTGCATATGTTTAAGTTGAATGCTGACGTGTTACTTGACTAAAATGGGCGGGAGCCCCATCATGCATAAAAAACATATCCCTTCTGACGCCCAAAGGAACTTCCTCCAGCAATACTGGATGCACTTCTCTTAAAAATTGAACGTATGCCTCACCATTTAATCGAGGAGGTAGAAAATGAGGCACAAATAAATCATCCCCAATAACTCCGAGCCACACGTTAAGAGAAAACTGTTCTTGATGGTTAGTTTCGACAATAGCGTGAGGGTATTCATCAGCCCATATGTGGTAATTATGAAAATTATTAATCTTGTCCCGAGAAAAACTACATTCTTCTGTGAATTCTATCGTCTTTAGAAGGTCACAATTCCTTCCAATCATTTCCAGCATCCAATTGCAAAATTCAAGATGGTTCGGAAAGTCTCGCGGTAACAGTGCCTGTACTCGTTGCAGATGGTAAGGGTATTAGATTTGTTCTTTTAAAATTCGAAATATCGTCATATGATCAACATTTAGCTGGAAAGCAATCTTTCTAGTACTGGTAGTAGGTTTTCTTCAATGAAATTAAGTACTGCTTCCTCAAGCTGTGGTGTTCGTACTTCTCGATGGCGACCACAATCCTGCTTTTTTTGTCGAATGAATCGTATTCTCGTAATCGTTGATGAAGTCGAGCAAATATTCTAGGTGAAGGATGCTGCCGTTGAGGATACATTTTAGCATATTTTCTAGAAGCTTCTAACCCAGTCCCCTGCGACAGACCGTAAACGTAATGCATATAAGCCATTTCCGCATTTGTGTATGCAATTTTAATAACAAGTGAATTATCAAAGTAACACATTAAGAACAGATCAACAACACACAATTAGTATTAATTCAATTTCAAAAATTCACAAACTGACAGTGTCATACCAATTTTATTGTCACTATCGCTAATAGCGACCTACTATATAGATAGATTAGTTTCGTATTTTCTCATTTATAACGATGTATCTTTGTAGTTGTTCGTAAAATAATTTTTTGCTGCGAACTGTTTTATTTTGGGCAAGAACCCAAGAGACATTTTGTGTTTAGAATGAAACAGGCTATCGGAAATAAATTTTTAAATGGTAAACAAATGATAAGACAAAAAGTTACATTGGAAATAAATTTTAGGGGTTAAGTTTTCCACCCCTTACAACCATGGGGTAAACCAAATACATTTTTGGCTAAGTGTCTTTTTGGTAGTATAAAACGTCAGGTTAATTTCAATATTGTTACTATTTTAGTGCTTGTTAAAAAAATT
>WOGP01009352.1:0-10782 GCA_015342065.1 Leptinotarsa undecemlineata | reverse complement strand
TCATATGTATTTGACACAGTGGATATCCACTTCATTGTTATCTTCTCACTTTGTCAATAAGAATAATTATTCTTGGACAATAAAGTACAGTTTGATTTGATTTGATTTGATTTGAATACGAATTACCAAAAATCCTGAGACTCAGATTATACAATATTGTTCATGAAAATTTAAAGAATATACACAAAGATCACTTGTTCAGAAACACAAAGATCACTTGTTCAGAAAAAATGTAAGGGTTTCTTCATGATGTCTGTCCCTACGCTATCAATGAATTCGTTAAAAGGTTTTTTTTTGATAACTTGTTTATTGTCTCTTGTATTGCTCATATTTCATGAATTTCCATTAACGTTCCCAAGTAGGCGCAAAGGATCAAATTACGATTGATTGATTGAAAAGGTAACACAATGATATCAATCAGGTCCTAACTAGTTCCTTACTTTTCAGTTTATTTCGTTAAAGCCTAGTTTTACTGGGCTACTATCCTTTTAACACGTATTTTCACCGCTCAATTGAAACTACAAATATTGGTTTTACAATCTCAGAAGGGATTATTCACTCTTTTAATATTTTTCTTCAAATTTTGAATAATTGCAACAGTTTGCAAAATATTCGTAAAAACGAATTCCTCTCTTTTTGTTCAGCTAAATTGTTTATAACTTCTGAACAATTTGTTTGTGCAATTTTGCTCAAATACGAGTCCGGTAACATCACCATCAGTTAGTTTTAATACTTGATAATGGGATAAAACTCAAAACTGGTCGTGAAAATAATAGAATAAAATAGAAATAAAACAAAAGATTTTCATACATTTCATTAAAGCGGTTATGAATTTCCAATAAATTGATTACCCGAAATCCTGATTCGTCATATGCACATTCATATTCAATATCAGTTACTTCCGTTTTGAGAACAACCATAAGTGAATTTTTCACCCCTATTCGAAGCGCTCGTTTAGGATACGTTTCGAAATCTTTACCAAAATATCCCCCTTCAACATTCCAATTCTTCATCGGTTGGGTTTTGTGGAAATCAGGAAATTTGGATCTGGAACACAATATTCGAAGTTCAAAAAACTTTCGTGGAATAATAACATAAAAGGGTGACAATAATATCATGACACATATATTGTTCGGACAGATGCAGTAATATGTTACTTTTGGCTGATAGGATCTACTCAGAATAAGCAACTCTCGAATTCAATGATCATTGATTTTTCTGATGTGTTGAGATCGGAGTTATCACATAAAACCAGTTTGGAAAATCTTTTTTTTAAATAAACCCCCATCACAAAACTTAGAATTTAAAAAAAAATAATTCAACTGTAGTACACTTCCTTAACGGTAGGCACTGAATTGTCAGAAATATTATCGCATTAAAACGAAAACATGTTTGTCAAGGTTGTGTTTCTATATATTTCATCGTCATTTTTCCTCATCTCTTTAGTATAATTTCAGTACGCCACTGCAAAAGACCGAATAAGGCAAAAACTTCAGTTATTTCTAAGAATTTAGTGCCTACTATTTTGAAATCATTGATTATTCCTCAGAAAATGAGAAACGGGAGGATATGAATTACGTAAATAAGTGATGTGATGTTGCTATATCAATGTAATGTCACAGTTATATTTGTCGTTCTTTCAAAAATAAATAACTACGCATTTTTCATGTGAAATGCTTTTCTGCTTCAACGTGATTAGTCGTTAGCCCAGTGTTTTGTGAAGGTTATGTTGATAGGTTTCAGAGTCACCTTAGGGAGCATAATAATTGTTCGCTGTTTCATCAGTATGCAATGTAGAATCAATCCACAGTCAACTATATAAATTCTCACGAAAAAAATATCTGGTCAAAAAAACATTCGAACTCACGATCTTTGGATCGAAACTCGGGCAGACTATACCACATCGCCGGTTCACCGGCCACGGATTTTTTTAGTACTGTAAAATTATAATTAGATGAGGTGTACACATAATTCATTGATCAGACACAAGTTTTTATTTTTATTTCGTCGTAGGAAGTGAATAAGACAAAACTTTGAATCTTTTTTTGGATTGGAAATTTGCCAGACCAAAATCAAGTTAAGGATTTTATAAATCTATATAAATATTCCACCTATACCGTTAGAGTTATATGCAGATAATGTACCGTAAGATTGTTTATCTTGAATATGCGTTTATCGATGACTGAAAATCGGAATCAGTTTAAAAATGAAATAAAAAAAACTATTTGAACTTGGCAACAACGAAGGCGAATTTCTGAAGGTGTATTTATTAATTTTTCTGGTAAAAGGCCAATGCGGGTATTTTCTAAGCAATTTATGACATTGAAGTCTCGTAATCTTTAAAATGATGAAATTTGAATCGTTTTTCATTCGAATCGATAGAGCAAAAGATTCGTAAAATAAAAAAAAATGAAATAAAAATCGAAGTGACAGTTTTTCCAAAAATACTGATTTTTTGGGGATTTCCGAAAAAATGTAAAATTTGACAGGTTTAGAGTAGCACATGACAAAAGGAAAGAGGCTGTTTTTTAATAATTTCTCTAGCACAAACTAACTGCAAAGTCATGGTTTCATTATATCTATCAATAAAAAAAAAAATACTTCCATATGTCGCGAACTTTATGTGTGACGCTGTATATGTACCTTCGTTATCGTTGAAAAAATTTCTGAATTAGTACTCTAGTATCCACGAAATTAGCTAAGTAATCCATAAAACTCAAATGAAAAATAAATGTACTTTCTCTTACTTGAAACTCTCACGAAATATGTCATCTCGATCTAGAATATTATATGAATAACATATCCCCTCTTCCGTTAATATCGGAGTGAATATATCATCGCAGTCTACTTCTTTTCCCAAATATTGGCAGTACTCAAAGAAGTTGGTCCTGCTCTGAAACATTTCTTTTAGAAACTACAATTTCTCCTGCAAATCTTTTACCTTCTCTAAGAAATCGTAGAAATCTTCATCCTCGGTTATATTATCTGTCGCTGGAGTAGCATAAAATTCGCAAATTGTAGAGGCGAGATTCAGTTGTTTCTCTCTGAAAAATTAATTAGTGACTCTGTCGAATTTTAACTAGCTGTCCGTTGCCATTTAAAAAAACAATGTTTATACTTACTCTTCTATAGTTATCGGCAGATTCTCAAATTGTTTTCCGCGTAATTCCGTTAAATTCAGATAACTTTGTGAAATTTTTGCCCTGGGGCATATTGTAACCGCGGGAAATGGTATTTTCTGTAAACGGGTTTCTTGCATAGAAAAGGTGACTAGAACCGGATAGTGTATGTATTTCTGAAAAATTTCGTGTATCATCAAACTACAGAAGATAATCGATACAACCAGCGAAGTTATCCACCATATTCTGGAAATAAAATGATAATGGATTATTGAATTAGATCAATTATGAAAATCGTGCTATATTTTATCATAGAATAACTGACATATTAATCTATTCGTGTGTCAGTATAACGAGTATATGTGGACTGTTCCAAAAATAAGGTGAATTTTCTGATATTGAAAAACATGGACCAAAGAATCCGCATCAAATTTAGCCAATTTTGGCCAAAAACAACACCGTAATCATGCCTCAGCCATCGTATTCACCAGATTTGCCCCCCTGCGACGTTTTCTTGTACTCAGGATTGAAGAGACCCATGAAAGGATGCTGTTTTGCGACGATTGGGGAGTACTTCGAGTATTGAAGAAAACACTGGCACAAGTGTATCTCTGAAGGGGATACTTTAGAAGGGAACAAAATAGAAATTGATGAAAAATTAAATATATTTTGAGAAAAATTAAAATTCACCTAATTTTTTTAACAACTCAAGACATTTGTTTGAAGGTGATTGACAATGTTTCATGATGAATTTCATTAATTCGGACTTGCATTGTCTGAATACTGAAAACCCAATCACACAGGACAGTATCTGAACCACGAATCCAACCACCATCAATCGACTGAAAGAAGAGTCACCAAAACTATATTAGACGGTTCTTTCGTGCTCTGTAATACGAAGGAAGGTCTCGAAAAGGAACTAGACAGCATCAAAAATGACCTTCAACGGAATGGCTACTCCGAAGCAGTGGTGGAACAGACTTTGGCTGAAAGACAGCAGGAGCCTTGTAAGGAAGAAAACCCGTCACAACCAATGCTTGCACTTTCCTACATTAGAGGATTATCGGACAGGATAAGACGAATTGGCTCCAAGTACAACATCAAAATTTGCTTCAGAACCGGAAAGAGACCATTGACTGTTCGCATTGCCAAGCACAAGAAACACACATAGCGAGAGGAAACCAACAAATCAGGAATAGCAGAGCATGTTTGGACCCATCAACATAGCATCGAGTGGTCCCAAGCTGAGATCATACACAGGGAGGAACATTGATTCAGGAGGAAATTCAAAGAAGCCGCATACATGTTGTCCAACAATCTATTCAGCCAATCTAGCGTAGAGATACGCAACGTATGGAAACCCATAATCAAGCGAAAAATTGTCAAACGGTCATCTCCCAGTAAACCTGTGAAGCGGAAAAAAGGAAAGCGGTGATAAGTAAAAGTACTCGAATAACCCATAAACAGTAATCTCTAGGAGGAATTAGCCCAGTCGTCACCTAAAGACGATGGTAGATACTAGCAATCGAAACGTCCTGAAGTTACTTGGCTTGGAATCTCCATTTTTTACTTGTATTTCATTTCACTGGTATTTTATTTCAGTCTCTTTTTTTGCTTAATATAATTATTATTTTCAGCTATTCTTTTCTATTTTTTTTTCTATGAGGTCTTTCAGGGATTTCAAATCATTTTAAATTATATCAGACAATGGAAGTCCCAATTAATGAAAATCAAATCGAGACATATCACAAGTAACAAAAAAAAATTATTGGATTTCAAGATATTCATTACATTCGTTTATATTTTCCACAACTCGATATGTGGAATGAATCGGTTTCAACAAAACAAAAAGTTGTATGGAATAAAAGGATTGTTAAGCTTGTTGAAAAACATGTATTCTGTTCTATTCCATTATCTAGAAACTTACTTTTCACATATTGTTCGATCTTCTCCTATATACCTGAATCCATGTATGCCAGTATAATCACAGTATTCCCTGAAATAAGACATCAGTTTTTTCCTCTTCGATACTGAGCGTGGTTTCCGTTTTTTTGAAATATTCGTTTTACTTTCCATATCTCACGATTTCCTGCAACGAACATTCTCTCACTGCCGTAATTCTACTGTTTTCCGTCAGTTTTGTGAAAACTAAAATGAAACAGCTGAAACTGCACTTTGATACATCATTATAAATATAGATTTTCAAGTGTTTCTTCTTGTTTCGTTACCAAAATATATTTGTCTTGAAACCAATTTGCATGCATAAACTACTGATTTATAATTTGCGTAATTTTTTTCAGAAATTTCAGTCGCACATGTCATGTCTGGTGCCATAATGAATTATTAAAGCTCTAATGAAGTACTGAATGAAGATATGTTCAGTGCTAGCAAAAACTCGAGAGCATTTAATAAAATTGTGGTCATCAAATCATTACATATTCTGAACCATGATGTATATAAACTACCCAGCTATGCAAACAACTCTCTCATCCTAGTACAAAGTGAATGATAATAATAATAATGAATATTTATTGAGCCACTATGCTACAATGTACATAAGTGAAATATGAGAATGAGTCATAGCATGAAAGATTGCCAATACATTTTTGTTCAATACAGATATTAACTTGCTCCATTGCAAAAAATGCTTCGCTTACTTTCACAACTTGTGAACTGATCGACAATTAGTCTAAGCCTCGTTATTAAACAATCTATCGTAGGTATGTGACTGTGATGGTGGTGTCATCAGAGAGTATAGTTAAATGTAAATCGCTCACAAACAATAGAGGACCAAGAACAGAGCCTTGAGGAACATTCAACCTAACCTGACGTTTATTAGAACCTGAATTCCGCTGCTCATAATCAAGCTATGACTATTTGAGTATGATTCATACCAAAGTAGCTAGTTGTTTGGCAAACGCTGTATATTTGATTTGCTCAAAAAAAAATTCAGCAGATACGATGTGAAATGCTTTTGACAGTTCTAAAACACTTTGATTACAACATTATTCCTATCATTTCCTATTATATCAAGGCGATATAATAGTGAAACGAGTGAAAATATTAGAGAAAAGTAAGGCAAATACATAAGTCTATGTATATCTACTTACATCTTCTTACCTGAAGAAGCTAGCAACTCGCGCGAAACGACGGTGACACTGAAAACCTTAGCCTCGAAAGCCTTAACCATGTTTTTTCTACAAATTCGAATTGAACCAAAGCACTGCCGAAATAGCCCGAAAAATTTACTAGAAGTTTGATACTCTTGATGAACGCACTGTTTAATGTTGGTTTGCAAGATGAGCCTCAAATTGGTCGACATACAGTAATCCAAGACGAGGATTTGAGGACCCTCATGGAGACTGACCCATCACAAAAGGTGCGTGGGATGCAAGAAAAACCAGTTTCCATGATGCCTTGATGATTCAAAACGTATTGAACGATCGACAGAACTTGTCACCTTTCGAGGAATGTCCTTCTTTGTTTTTGCGCAACCAAAACTATCCTTTTTTTGGATCGGGTCGTCACATGTGATGAAAAGTGGATTCTCACAACAACATGAGATGTGCAGGACAGTGGTTGGACACCGATGAGCTATCCAGGCACTTTCCAAAGGCGAAAACTCACCAAATAAAGACCATGATTACTCTAAGGTCGTTAGCGGCTCCTGAGATTCAATATAACTTTCTACAACCGGATCAAACCATCACAGTAATTCGACGAGAGGTGTTCAATCCTGCTCCACAACAACGCCCGTCCGCACATTTCACAAATCCCCGTCCAAAAATTGAACGAATTGTGCGTGGAAGCTTTACCTCATCCAACACACTCCCCAGACCTCCCTCCAATCGACTAATATCTTTTCAATCGCGAATAGCACGTTGGAACTTTGATTATCCTGCATTAGTCGCAGTAAAAATTATCATCAGTACTGAAACCTTACCTTTTATAATATTTCTTTCACCTCTACCATTCATGTGGACTGAAAGGATTCGTATATACCCACAAACAATTCAGAACCTTTTCACGATTGTTTCCATACTACATTGTATGTCTGTTTTGTTTCTATACATTCGTTTATCACTTGTCACAACCGAACAAAAAAAATAAATAAATTCAACGCTGTATATTTCAGCGATGTTCCAGACTCACAAGCATTTGTTCCGTGTTATTCGGCGTGATAATCTTTCTATTAATATATCATCCACATTTCATTTCTAGCAGGAATAATTAATTAGAGCAGTTGGTTAGAAAAAATACTTCCATTAGTTATCTAGTTCGCATGTCTTGGGAGTAATTACAGATATGGAAGCTGCGAAAAAATGCGTTTGGAATGTATTTATTCTCTTGTCACAGTTTTTCTCATATCAATCAAATCAACCTCCAATCCAAAAACGTTTCAAAAAATAGAGAGAATGGGCGCCGCTACTCGGCGACTAACAACTCTCAAAAGTCGAAATTTGCTGAGGAGTAACGAGGTTTTATCTTTCAACTTGTGATCCTGGCTTTCCTAGCCTTTTAATTGACCCACTAATTATTTCACGACTTTCCTGATGAATATAAAACTTGGGATAAACATTTTCCATTTGTTTGTATACTTTCATATCTGCAGTTTTTCAAATATTGTTTCAGCCCAAACAAGGTTGAAGTTATTGTTATTGTATTTGCTATCTAGGATAATCCTTTGAAATTCTTTTTTCATTGAGAATTGACAACCCAGATAGTTTACCGTATGAATAGGATGGCTGTGAGTAATCAGAGTGACATCACAAGGGGAGTTACCATATGAAATAAAAGTATATATTACAATACGGTGATATCGAACGTAAATAAAAGTTGGGAAATTACATCTAGTTTAAATATCGTATTTTATTATAAAAGAAACAATAGGTGACTATCTACTCATCAGTCTTTTGTTGAATCACATCGAACGAAAGTAGAAGAAAAATGAAGCTGTCATTTTTACTTATCTTCATTGCCTTCGTTTTCATATTAGCAGGTAGTGGTCAAGTGGAAGGAAAGAAGTTTTGGAAACGAGTCGTAAGTATAAATTGAATACTATTTTCAAAAAATTCTCTTTCGAGAAATAAATAACGCGAGATACATTTTGGCTGAAAAATACCGCATCTAAAGAAAAAAACACAGTGAACCACAGTGAACAACGACTAAATTAAGTTCATATCATACCACGCTTGACATTGCGTCATTTTGTTGAACTATAAATTATTGTTTACTAGTGGACACTTTTTCAGCTAAATCGACACTTGAGATGGTTTTCCTGCCTTCACCTTCCATATTTTAGTACCTACTTATTTACATTGATCATCGTCATAACAGTAACATATGAATAGTACCAAATATTTTGATTCAAACTCTGTTTGTAACATTTTTTTTATAGAATTCATTCGTAACTTTTTAAATCTATGAACACTACTGTATATTTTTTTAAATACGATCTATCTTTTCATTAGTCTCAAAACAAAGTTCATGATCAAATTTTGAACTTTTTGTCGTCATCAGGCATCCAGTTCATCTCGTTATAATTTCTGCCTTCCATTTCCATTCGAATTTGACTGAAAATCAATCTCATTTGTGAATTTTTGACTTGAAATGATTGAGTCCTCTTTGAAACCCTATATCATCCTTTATGATTTTTGTGTGAAGTAATCTTTCACGATACTTTTCAGGAGAAAGTTGGTAAGAATATTCGAAAAGCTGCCGAAAAAACACTACCTACAGTTATTGGATATGCAGGAGTCGTAAAACAAGTTGGTGCCAAATAAGTGTCATTAAACGACATGGGTTTGTTGAAATCAAACGTGGGATGCATCAACAGCCAGTTTTGAACGTTTTGTTTGACTATGTATACTAAAATTAATTTTTCCTAAGTTAGCATTTATGTATTTATGAATAAAATAGTTACAGTATAAATCAAGAATTTCTGTAAATCACATGGAATTCCCTTTATAATTTTTTTTGTGGAAAAGCGATTGCTTTTCGTGAATGTGTATTCTATTTTTTGTACAGTAAACCGATAGTTCAAGATAGTGTGTATTCCATTATTAATTGGTGTGTTTGGTAGATGTTTACATTAAATGTTTAATGTATAAGTTGAAAATGTCCTAATAGGAAAAACTACTGTAACGTTAGTGGTAAAAAACATAGAGAGTTAAATTTCTCATTTTTCATGATGATTTTCTACCGCGTAATAACGGCTATATCCATCAATTTCTTGTCTTTTGTCCTTAAAAAAATATTTCGTTATGAAGTACATTATGACATACAAAAAAGTTTGTGGTAACATTTTATACATCAATTCATCTTGATTTACCGAAATATGAAAGAGACATACGGATTGATTCATAGCAAAATATCTTGTGTATTGATCGGTAAATGTATCACAAAGACACATTCAAATATTATATTTGTGTTAGTCTTGAACCGTCTTTCGAGAAAGCCTTAAGACTTTCACTTGAATTAACCGACAAAAAGTATCTACGAACTTTTATATGAAACGACATCAACAGAGCGAATAGTTCATTACGAACAATAAAAAATTTATTGTTTTGTGGTTAAGTTAAGAAAGCGAGCAGACAGAACAATATAATGTCCTTTTTATACTCTGGGATATAAATACTCAACTTTTGTTGATACTGCATTCACGATTCTTTTATTGTCGAGTGAACATTGTCCGTGAAAACCATGAAAGCTGTGAGTAGTAATTTTGTTTATATTTTCAATAATTAAACGAGTAATTGAATAATACTCTGAAAAGTTTGTGTAATGGTTTTAAACTCATCTTCATTAAAGATCTTCTTTGCATGGAAAGCTTCCGTGCAATAATCCAGATGTCTTTACATGTAACGTCATTTGTAATTTCTTCCACTCTGGTCGAGGACCAATCTCAATGATTCAGACAACCCTCAAAAGTCTATACTTGTTGAGGATTGACGAGATCTTACATTGCAACATGCGATTCCTAGCACCGGTTGGGCAATAGGCAGTGAAAATCGATCGTCCGACCTTTCGGCTCGAACCATTGTTTCACGTGACAGTCGATCGCTTGAGTGGAACAAACATAGATTTGCTGAAAATCTAAATAAAATATTTTTTCTATTGTTGTGCATATTTCAATACTAAACTATTTTTATATGAATGAACTCAGAATTAGTTCTGCACCTTTTATTTTATAAATATTCTAGATAGAATTTAAAAGTCAACAATGAGTACAATAATATAACAGGTATGGTTAACAGAAATTAGGGTTGATATTAGGTTGATCAATATTTGGTGTTTTCTTATTTGGAAATGCTTTTATCCCATTTCTCCCAATCTCTTAATTTAATATTTCATTCCTTCTCAGTAGGTCAGCCATTTCATTTGCTTGAATGCTCTTATGCAGGAAAACTTAATAATCTTAAAGTGGTAAATTTCGTTTTTAATGTAGTGGGTATAATCAGGTAAGATGATTAAAGTTAAGACGCTAAATAATGCTTTCTATAAAGGAGAAAGATAGCAAAAGTGCCTTTTCATTATTTAGAGTTCCTGTAAATCATCAGTTCTCAAACTGTGGGTCGCGACCCCCAGGGGGGTCGCGTGGTGTGTCCAGGGGGGTCGCGGGATAAGGAGGAAAATCAAAAAAAAAATCAGTCATAGCTGTAGT
>WOGP01009351.1:0-10782 GCA_015342065.1 Leptinotarsa undecemlineata | reverse complement strand
AAGTCTTGTTGTGTTTTGATTTGTATTTGTTCCTCGAATAAGTGAATTATGAGTGTTGATTTTATGGATGTTTAAGTTTTCCCAGATGTCCATACGGTTTCTGTTGTTGACTTGTTTTATGAGTTTTATGTTCTCTAGTGGGGGGAAATTATGTTTGTTTTGTATGGCGTGTGTTGCGAGGTTCAGTTTGTATATTAATGGGTTATGTGTGCTTTTTTTGTGCTCATCGTACCTTTGGATCAGTTTTTTCTTGGTTTGGCCGATACATAATTTGTTGCAGTCCGAGCATTGTATGCTGTACACCCTCTTTAGGTTTTTGTCTTTTCCTTCTCCATATCTATTTATTTTTTGTGTTATTTTAGTTTTTGGCTTCTATGTGATGTTGATGTTCAGGGTTTGTTTGTTAGTTTTTTGATTTGGTGACTTATGAACTTAAATGTTGTTCATAGTTGTGTTGATTTATCTGTTGGAGCGGTTCGATCCTTGTCCTGTAGTTTTTGTTTGATTCTGTTTTCTAATTTATCTATTGTCTTTTAAGTGTATCCGTTCTCTTTCGTTATTTGGTATATGATTTTTCATTCCTTGTTCCGGGCTTCATTGCTAAGTGGTATCCCCAACATTCTGTATATGAATGCATTATAGGTAGCCATTTTGTGTGATGGTGGATGTTTTGAACTTTTGGGTATGGTGGAGCTTGTTTGTGTAGGTTTCCTGTATATTGTCATTTGAAATTATGTTTTGTTGTGGTTCATATGGATGGTTATGTGTATTATCAACTGTGTTCAGGACAGATTTCACCAAGATATCAGTGCTGTCTGATATTCGACTAATTCAGTCGATGCTCCACCGTATATAAGTAACTTTATGTGGTGAAAAATCATTCCACGAGGCTCACATCTATTCAACTCGACCAATTGAAACTGATTACTTCATTTCGTGAGTGATCTTTCAAGCCAGTTGGCAAGAGTTAGTCCAGCGAGATGAACCCTGAATTTCTTTGTGAAGAATCATTCATCCCAAAGTTGACAGACCATGATATATTTTTTTCAGACTAGTGATGATCTGACCAGCGCATACCTTCATCAGGTAGGTAAGCACCTACAAGTGTGTAGCTTGCGAAGTAGATCTCATGCTGAGCATTTTAGGGAGACCCCCTTCCATGGACACATAAGATTCAGCCAGGTAGGCTGTTAGGCACCTCTGGTTTGGGAGATTCATTGTTTGAGCTTGACCGTGTGCTGACCTGTTTAGAGAAAGTTTTTCAGTTATTTTGATGTAGATTTTTCATCTTTTGCACATGAATTTGGTGCAACGTTGATTCATCAGATATCCTGCTTTTCGAGAAGTGATAAGTCATAGTTGCATCACTTAGACTTACAGGTTTGTTTAAAGGATCCAGAGTTGAAGAACTGAGAATCTCTTGTTTTTGTTTCGATGTTATTTATAGGCAGGGAATTGGGATTGTTCAGTCGTTGTCCGTTTTCTCTGTAGACTCAGGAATGGGTTTTATGGGTACTAATAGGGTTCATCAAGTATCCTATGAGGAGCTAAGAAAAGAAGGTATATCAAGGCACTGACCCGCATTACCGTGACAGGGTTTTCAACGATCAAATGGCGTTGAAGGTTGTAGAACTGATTGTACTTAAAGTCATATTTGGAAGTCCCCTACTCACACAGTGGGATATGAAAAAATGTCTACTATTTTCCTGGTTGCTACTACGATGGACACGGATGGAATTATATCCGACAGAAGCCTGTGGAATTTTAATTTCCAATTCAATTCAGCATTGTTTGAAATTTTTTACTATAAAATCCTTCTATTCAGTTTTTGTACTAGCCAAATTACATGGAATTTTGTTGAGACACATTCGCAATTTTTTATAATTAGTTCAAACATGGACCTCACGAACGTACTAACCTTTTCGCCACCAAATTCTTCAATTATTCGAAAAGCTATTTATATGATAACTTCAATGTTCTTGAGACTACATATAACAATGGTTTGTAACAAAATGTTAGCTATAAAATGATTTAGAGCTTTGTCTATGATATTGTGGTTGGATCATGCCTGAAAACAATAGAAGAAACCTCTAATAGGAAGAAGTTTACGACAATTTCGTCTAATCTACGTTGCTTCTCTTTGAAGATGTTGTTGAATCTTCTCACATGAAATTAATAGCAATTCCAACTCCGACACCTTTTGATTTCCTTTGGCAATTATCACCTCGTAGACCGAACTACCGGAATATATACCATAAATCTCTCAAATTCTTCTATAGTTACAAGTGAACGGAAATATAATCCTGTATCACGCGCGAGACGGTGGAATTAATAATGTGGACGGAGTTTTGAATTAATTACGGAAAGTCAACAGAGAGAATATATTATAACTCGCGGAGACGTCTTTCGACGTTTATTTTGCCATTAGCAGACTTCGCGGATTGAGTAGGCTCCAGAGAAAAGCAGCGAATCTACAGTTGCGTTCCGGTGGTAATTGTCGAAATGTGGTTTTTTTTCTTTCGAAGGTTTGGTTCTATTAAAGTTTTAAATATCTAATGAAAATAAACTTCAATGTTCTCCCACTTCTGTCCCAATATTGTTACCGTCTCAAAGCAGTTGGAGAGATAATACTAAGTTCAGTTCAGAACTATATTCTATATTTCGGTCGGTAGCCAGGCGGTTCGACGTGGGTGCTTTGTTTACTCACTCAAATCAACCGCCGTGTTGGTCGCTGGTTCAAGCCCCAGGCTGAACGATCGATTTTCACTTGCTATCGTCCAACCCGTGTTAGGAATCACACGTTAAAAGTAAGATCTCGTTAATCCTTAGCTCACACAAGTTTCGACTTCTGAGGGTTGTTATTCGTAGAGGTGGGACAGCTGGTTAACGGAAAAACCGATTTTAAACAGATTTTTTAAAGAGATTTACTTTTTCTGATGTCATTACTTCGATTAGTATGGTCACCAGTATCTTGTTCGTGTAAGAATTTTTAATAACTTCTTGTACCACAAAGACAACGTTATGATTGTAACTTCCATCGACCACCAACCAAGACGAAATGAAATGTAATCAGAAGTATTTAGAAAAAAAAAATGATTTGTAATGACTAATCGGCGTTTTTGAGTGAATCAGGCGGAATTCTAGGTCTCTGAAAATGAAGGAACCACAGGCAAGGAAAAAACTGAATGTTCTAGATGCGAATCATCAGCTCCTTGTGGTGACCCTGTTGGGGGTACCAGACACTGTGGTATGAAACCAGATCAGGAAATGGGCCAATAAACCAAACTGAAGACTTGGAAAATATACCTAAAAATGTACATAGCAAAACTTCATAAAGGCTCCGCCTGAAAATAGAAGTGAAAACCTGCACACATTAGAAATCGGCTCATAGTAATTACAGAGCTATTTACTGAATATTGTCCATTTACAGGACACCTGAATGAAATAGGGTGGAGATCTTCGTTCCACGCAATGCTACAAATTGCTAGAGATAGTTTCAATTAATTATATCCACGAGAATATGGAAAATATTCAATAAATATTATAAGAGATTGTTCGAATAAGAAAATATGGGACGCAGAAATGCCATAAAACTCTTCTGTATTCTGAAGAAATAGCTTGAATAAATGAATATTTCCAAATAAAATTCAAAATATCCACCCCTTCCAACGTTCCTACAAAATAGGACCCGGGAAATGCCTGTAGGAAAACAACTAATTTTTTGGCCGATGCGACGATAAACATTGAGTTTGTATCTGATGAACATTTGTGCAAGTTACATCACAGAGGGAATTCTTACAGATATATCCTCGAAATCAATCGAGTGATGTCCTGTAAACCGGTTTCGGAGTATTTTTCCTTGTCATTGCAGGATACAATTCAATATCCTTGATTCTACTATGTAGAAATGTTGGAAGAGGTGTATATTTCGAATGCCATTTCAAAATATTTGTGTTCTCGAAATATATGTATCTCTTTTGAAACAGGCATCACAGTTATTTTGAGTCAGACGGTGCCCAAACTCGATTACAAAAACAAAAACTCAGAAAACTTTAAAATATTTTTATTTTATTTTCACTTCCTGAAAAATACACAAAAATAGTCTATTTCAACCTTCAACATCAATACCAACCAACATAGCTGAAAGAAATATGGGAAAACAGTCTATTTATTCAACTGGAGAGGGACTATACAGGCCATCGAAAACTTGACATGGAGGTTTTGGTCACTAATCTTGCAAATCCGAAAAAACGCTCAGACAGGTCGATTTTTATTGAGAGGGGGACATTTTTTCCCCATTTACTGGGGGCGAGTCGCACATCGTTTGAAAGATCTTGGAATTCTCTAAACAATAGTGTATTTTTTTCTTATTTGGACGAACTTTATTGAATTTAGAGTTGAAGTTACGTACTTCATTCTCATGTTAGCATATGCTCAAAATGGACACCTCCAGATTTCATGTATGAATAGAGATTCTGCTGGAAACGTTCTCGAACATTGTGGAGCAATTCTGGAGTGATTTGGTGACATTTATTTGTGATTCGTCACCGTGAATCTTCGAATGATGCAGGAGGTGTAAATTCTGCTTTTCAAATGACACCACAGGAAGAAATCTAACATTGAAAGGTCTGGTGATCGTGGTGGCCATTTGATAGTGCCCCGCTTCCCAATCCAGTGATCCGGACCATATATTTAATTTTTGTGGACGTTGAGTATGCACTTCATCAAAAATGTGAGGATTTGAATCAGCCCAATAACGACAATTGTGGCAAATAACTGTGCCATTTAGAAAAAACGAACAGTCATCACTGAAACAAATGTTGAAAACAAAATATACATTTTCCACTGCTCCTTCACTAAGCAACTCGCAAAATTGCAAGCGTCGATTGAAATCATCTTCATTCAGTTCTTGCGTTAATTTAATCTTATACGGATTTTGTAGGTTTGTAAATTACGCCGAATGCTAGTTCGTGACATTCCAGAAACAAATGCTAACTTTCTCATGCTCAAAGTATGATCGAACTTAACATGGCCCAGAATTGTCACTTGTTTCGCCTCATTTATTACTGGTGGTTCGATTTGCCGTTTTTCATTTGCTACAGATCCAGTTGCACGAAATTTTGCAATTATATCAGAAACATACTGTCGAGACACATTCTTCCCATGTTGTTGCTTGAATAGTTCTGCGGCTCTCGCACCACATAGTACAGATCAATCAACTCAACCTTTTCTGCAGTTGTGTAAACAATTGTTTCTTTAGCAACACTTTACGGCACTCACTACTAGTAATAATGTATATATTACTTTAAACTTCAAAATGAGAAATAGAAACAACATTTTTAACTATTTCTCAATTGTAATAGTCCTCTTATCAGAGAGTAACTAATAAATCACCAAAAAATTTGCATTACAAACAAATGAAAGAGTTCCAAATACATTTCAACTGAGCAGTGACGTACAACAATTTGTAGCTGTCAACAATATTGAAAGAAATCTTTTAAATACGTCCAAATTTGAAGTGACGACGCTGTAAATGGAAAAAAAAACTGCCCCCTCCCAATAAATATCAGATTTGCCAGATTAATACCCAAAACCTCCATGTCAAGTTTTCGATGGCCCACCCTGTATTCCATCTTCTAACAAAAAATGTTGAAAACTTCCAATAGAAGAAAATAAACTCGTTATAAAGAAGTGTAGGAGTTACAGATACAAACTGAAAGAAAAATCCCTCTTGAAACAACTACTCTTATAATATGAACATTGAAATTCATGAAACAAAAACTTTAGGAATAACTATTTTTACATGAACAGTTTTCAACTGTTCGAATTTATGCTCCTAAAGGTGATTTTCTATTATCATCATTTTATTCCAAATTTGGAATAATTAGTAACCAGTAGTAGTAGTCCAAATAATTAGTAACCTATCTTATTGATGAATTTTATCTTCAAATTGGAATAATCATAAAAAAAGTTGAATTTTTATACTTGGCTTCTTTTAGAGATCGACGTTTCGGAAAACACTCTTTTTCTGTTTTCAACACCTGATATCTACTTCAAAACTTTTGCCAAAGTTGTAAATAGCTGTTTTTTGACATACGTCAAAAGAAAGAAATGTCCAGATGTCATATGCCACTGATGCACTGTTCGGAACCTTTGGTGAAGGATTGAGTATTACTGAAATTTTATCCCAATACCAAGCCGTTATTTCAACACCTAGACACGTGTTTCGATCATTAAGTGATCATCTTCAAGACGAAGATTGAACTGTTTACTCTTCCTCTTGAAGATAATCACTTGGTAATCGAAACACGTGTCGAGATGTTAAAATAACGGTTTGGTGTTGTGAAAAAACTCCAGTAATAGTCATATGCCATAGTATATCTGAATACATATATTTGATGTTTTTTTTTGGGAATTCAGATAATATTCAGGAACGATTCATTTCTATAGAGATATCTGATTTTAATTTTGTCATGAGTTTCTTTGGTGATAATTTTTGTTTCACTCTTATTTCAGATTATTTCAGAATATGCTCTGAAATCTCTGATATTAATGAATACCTACGACAAATTACTAACTAATTGTATTCTTCTGTGGTTTATATTTCGCAGTAACTTTTCGTGGTTAACTTTTCAGTTTGCCCTTCATTACACTTCAGCAGATTTAACTTTGTTCACTTTTCAGGTTCTGGAAGGTTATTTACACAAAATAACAGTAAGGAATATCGAGTCCTGCACAAAAAATGTATTTCAATGAGTGATAATATGTCTCTCAAAAATCTGTTTTTCCGTTAACCATCAGTCGCCCCCCTACGAACCATAACTCTCAAAAGTCGAAACTTGTGTGTGCTAAGAACTAACGAGGTCTTACCTTTCAACGTGAGATTCCCAACACTGATTCCTAATGAACTGTTTCATTATTCTTTATGCCTTTATTCCTTCATGGCCCGACTGACATTTCCCCTTACAAAGAGAATACATGAATGACTGAAAATTAAATATCACTGTTTGAAAGTAATAATAATGGTATCTCTGTCTTCGAAGTCGCCATCTATGGGATTGACAGAATATTCTACCCACGATTTTCGAAGATCAACCAGACTTTCTAAGGCAGTCAGTTGTGTAGCTTAGCTTCGATATCGACTGCCAAACGAAATTCGTCTTTCAACTATAAGGCAACTAGTTGAAACCAGTGTTTTGAGTGCTCTGCCGATTCCACAGATGGCGTCTTCGTAAGGGTAGATGTCATTGCCCTCACTCAAGCCTGTTCTTTCAGGAAAATTGAGTTCAACAATACATTACGGTGTTGGCTCTAATTTCAGCAAGATAGCTTCTCAACGAAGCCGATTAGTGTGTATGGTGGGTGTCAGATGGTGACAGTACGGCTCTGCCGAACTCTAAAATCCTGATTCGGTCCCCAGCGGGGCAGGCACAAATTAGGTGCTCTGCTGTTACATCAATTTCTAATCAGAGGCGCCAGACATTGTCTTCCGACAGTCTGAGTCTCTGAATATGATAATTCATATGTAAGAAGGCCCTACTGTAGTGTAACAACTGTTTGGTATCAAGCTTCGAAGGGTGAATAAACGCTTTGGAGTGAGCCAATTCTGGAAGATTCTGCCAGAAGTCCATAAATTTTCTTGCCATCCAGGTGTTCAATCTTTGTTTGGCAAAACCAAAAGCGATGCCAGTGACAGGTTCTGGTCCGATGAAACTGGTTGCAGCACCCTCCTTTGCAAGGGAGTCAGCAGCTTCATTGCCTTCCAGGCCAGTATGGCCAGGAATTCAGACCAGAGGCAATCTATTAGGTCTTTCTATCGAGAAGAGCCGTTTTTGGCAATTTTCTACCAATTTAGACGTTGCTCCATAGAAGCCAACGCCGCTTAACTGTCCGAGAATATTTTTATTGACTTGTGTATGAGGTTGGATTCTTCCAATCTCTCCGCACACAATTCAATAGCGTAAGTTTCCGCTTGAAATACAGTCGAATAAGTTCTTAGGCAGGTTGATATGTCCTGGATCTGATACTGAAAACAACTATCTGCTCTTATTATCTCCTTCTCCCGGAGGATCCAGTCCTCTCTACACGGGAACAGAACTTTATAAGGCAGTTCGTAGTTGACAGGCATAAAGTCAGAGGTCATTTCCAGAATGCTGTCACTTCCAGTGTTAACCAATAGTGTTGCATTTTGCATTGAATTGATTTGTGTAATTGGAAATGGGCACAAGTTTATATGCAGAAAGAAGCTAGAGCTTCTTTCTCCAAAAAATCTGGAAAGGAGGTAGATCTAGAAGGATCTCCATGGTCGCTGACGGTGTGGTACTGATGGCACGACTGATGGCCAGACAAGCCTGTCTGTAAGTCAGAGAGCTTCGCCTCTGCCCCTTTCTGTAAAGCTTTCGGCAATCAGGCAATTGCACCATAAGTGATCAATGGTCTGACAATCATCACATATATTCAATGGATTTGTTTTTGGACCTAAACCCCAAATTTCGACATGTCCATAGGGACAGCTAGATAACATCGTGACCTAATTTCAGAATTTTCCTGGACCAGCTGACTACGACATTTCGAAGGTGAATCCATGTAGAAGATGTGACAGCATCAAACCTAAACCGTTTGTCATCTCCAGTGAGAGATTCATGAATTACTGCAATGAGACGCCTTCACCAGATACCTATACCTTGTCGGAGACCAAATACACTCTATCGAAGAAGAAAACTGGATTTCAAATACAAGCACCTAGATTTCCCAAAACGAAAATTGATAGTAAACCAGGTGAGTTCACTTCGGATGTTGATTATTGTTTCATTGTCAGTACAACTTTTGAAAGTATCAAATGTAATTTTTCTCATAGAGTCAGTGGGTATACTTGAAGACTGGCTATAAATCAAATCATCTAAAGGAACAATTCGTTCAGGCCAGTCTCAACTCCCTACAATATAGGTTAATCGACTGATATCTATCATAAAATAATTACCTTCCTAGCTAATACCACGAAGGGCATTGTAATATATCTGACAGGTGTCAGTGCTGGAATATTTACTGAAGTATTTTCTGCATATGCTGTTGGCGACACAACTGCCGGAATCGATTTTCAATTATTATTGAATGGGCACACTTGCAGACCGGTTTTGGGCTATTTGACCTATCTTAATTCAAAACAGATTCCGGTAGCTGTATCGTCAACAGCATATGCAGGAAATACTTCAGTGAATATTCCTCCACTGACACCTGTCAGATATAAACCAACGCCCTTCGTGGCATTAGCGAGGGGAATAGTTGTTTTCTGCCCGTTCATTAACCTACAGTGTATGAAGGAGACTGAACGAATTGTTCCTTTCAGATAATTTTATTCAATGTAAGTTTTGTTATCAAATTTTTTATAGGACCTGATGTTTATCAAATAAAGAGCCCAATTTTGGAAAAACTACAAAAGGCCACTCGGTATTCGACCTTTCAGCCTCCTTTCAACACATCTGCAGCTAGAAATACTTTGGATTTGAGTAAAGATGTGATCAGCAGACCTTGTCCTTTCGATTATACCGTGGTCGGTGAAAATAAGTGCAGGATTTTTGTTTCGAGTGTCTTCAAATCGAAAGTCAAGCGATTTCCGAAAAAATGCGGCAAAATGGTGAGTTTATTATGTCTACTAGAGGTTTCAACTCATTTTGCTTCTATTTTCAACACAGTTTTATTATATTATCGATCTCTTTTGGGTACTCTCACCTCGCACAATCTGAAAAAATGTAACAATTGTAATGGAGAAAAGATTTATGAAGGTGTCCATTCGCGTTTCAATTCTGACAATCTGATAATACATTTTTTTCTTCACTGGTTCGCTTTATTTTTAAATATCGTTGACATATGTCAAAACTCTGAAGACGGCTGCACATATTGACATCCGCAACGTTGATGTATGTATAATTTCGTAGCTCTTTTTTTGATAGGTCAAATTATTATATAGTAGACATTCGTTGTCAACATCGGAAATGAGATCGGTCCAGTTGGGAGTACCCCAGAGATCTATACTTGGGCCTCTTATTTCTATTATATATGAATAATATAGACAGGAGAATACCTCTTTCTGCAGTAATCGTCTATGAAGATGATATTAGTTTGGTGATAGATAGATTTTTATTAAATCACGTTATGAATATACAATTGTGACAAGTCATAGACAGTTGGTACAAATTAGTGTGCAAATAGAAAGAAAAATATAAAAGCAGCATTAAGTATTGTTATATATTAATATATTATATATATATATTAATTATGTATATATTAATAGGTACATTTTTAATAACAGTATATCACATCCTCCGCCATCAAATGAAAACTTAAAAGATAAAACATAAATTCTAAAATAATATTACTAATTCTATAGGTACTCTTTTCAGTTCAAAAAAATACTAGTAATTTAAAAAAAAACAAAAATAATTCATTCATAGTTTAAGCGCTCTGGTGGTTTCAATAGGTGAATTGTTTGAAACAATCAATTTTCCATGTACGAGCAGGTCATTAATTTGGTTAGTGTGACGTTTCCATAATTTGCCGATTTCAGGAATTCTAACAATATAGGTACACTTACCAACAACTTTTTCAACTATTGCCGGTATCCAAGTATATTTATTAATTTCTCGGTAATCTTTTACAATGACTTTCTCGCCAATAACAAATTTCCTATCGATCTTCCCCCCGAAATTTTCTATTTGCTTTTGTTGTCTATCCAAAACTCTCTTTTGAATTTCTAGTTTCCAGTCGGGTTTCAGACTACTGAAT
>WOGP01009350.1:0-10782 GCA_015342065.1 Leptinotarsa undecemlineata | reverse complement strand
TCCAACAGGTACTGAGATTCCCATGCTTAGGATCCTTATCTTGGACACACTGTATGTATGTATGTATGGTCCATACATACATACAAACACAGAAATTTTCATTTCTCTTTTCATTGTGACAGTAATTATTAAATTATATGCAACATATTATATTTTTAGTTGTATTTATATTTTTCGGAGAAACAAATTTGTTTCAATAAAGATGGTGATGATTAAATAAGAGTGAAATTCTTCCACCCAACGAGTTTCTGTGTGAACTTTAAATTATTCCAGTCTGTAATTTTTTGTGGAGTGACGTAGTTTACAATTAATCAAAATTCGTCAAATATTTCTGTATCTTCAGTACTGTCAGTATATCCATTTTCAATCGGTACATCCAATGCTTTTTGTACATGTAACCACGCAGGTACTTTTCTTAAATCTGCCCAATAAAATATCTCCGTTTCTCTAGTAAGAAAGTTAGTCCATTCTTCCAAATATTCACGACTTGTTATATAAAATTCTGTAGCTGTTCTTTTCACAAAATCTTCATGAATATCATCTTTCAGTTTTATGATTAAATTACGAACAGTAAATGGAAGTAACTGATTGGTTTCTTTCTTAATCAAATTCTGAATGAGTCGATTGATTTCTTTTGCAGCGTCAATTGCCGATACAGTTTGACCTTCAACCATCAAAACAGCTTGGAGAAAACTTGCTGACTGAGCGTATAAAAAACAAACCCATAATTCAGATGTAGGATCTTCAAAAATATTTTTATTGATTTGGGACATCTTTCAATGCTCAAAAAAATATTTTTTAACAGGTTGGTGCATTTTCAAAACTATCTCCAAAGCAGGCATTAGCGCAAGCTAGCGAGATTTGATGTAGCCGAGCATGTTGTTGATGTTCTATTTCAGCTTCAGCGCAAAATTCCTTTAGAGCTTCAACTCCAACAGTATAAATATAAAAAATGTTCATATATTTTTACAATAATGCGTTCGGAATCTAAAGGTAGGCCATCTGCAGAAGATTTTATAGCATTGTGAATTATATGAGCTCCACATCCGATACCTATCAACGGTTTTTTTAGATATGATTTTAGAAAACGGGACTATTTTACGTCCCAGATCATTATTTGGGGACAACGGGACAGATGGTCGAATAAAGGGACAGTCCCATTCAAAACGGGACGTCTGGTCACTTTATCCATGGCCTAACCTACCTATTCCAACCTAACCTAACCTGAGCTAACCTTTTTTTAGGGGGGGGGGCACCCTATGGAATGTTCTCTACGATTAACTTACCCAACCTACAACAGCCATTCGACAAAATTCAATCACTGGGTCGAGTTGAAATTCTTTACATCTTTTAAAAAACATGTAGCGTGCAAGATTACCAGCAATATTGTTCTTCTTGTGACCCGAAGAAGACATAGAATCTTTAGCAGCTCGCCAAGTTGATTCTGTTGAATTAGTGTGAGCCCCACTGTCTGGATCAACAAAAGTAATACTGTGATTAACTTTCGAATGTTTGTAACCCTTTAAAATCAAAAAATCGTAAGTCTAGCAGAAGTCGGAAGTGACTGTCGTTCCGGGTTCAATCCATTCCTCGTTAATAGGAATCAGAGTCTCGGCAGCTCTATGAAACTATATAATTCACAAGGAGTGATTTGTGTTGTATACCTGTCTACCTACCCGATATACCATATAGTTGAATTGACTTCAGGTCTTGAAAGCAGGAAATTTGTATTATTTTTGATGTTTCATTCTTCCTCGCCAACATATCTCCGTTTTCAACCCGTATAAATTTACAATTTTTATCCTGTTTAAGTTGTGTAAAAGCTTGAAATGTAATATCATGGCATTTCGGTAGGCGTATTCTGTCTTCTACAGCGACATCTATATTTTTAAAAATGATGGGAAGACTTCAATTCAGTTAACAAAGCATTAAAAGTAATACCTTGAAGTGTAATTTACACAAGAGTTAAATGACTCATTTAAATATTGATTGAATTCATATTATTGAATTTATTTCTCTTTGCGATTATTTGCAGAATCTCACAAAACTCAAGCTAGACTTCTTTGGGTCAATTTTACATGAAAAAGATGAAAACTTTTGCTAAAACGACTTTCTTGTTTCTTTCTGTGAAATTCTATAAGTAATCTCAAAAACCATATGATTAATCTTAAAGTAAAATTGGAATTTCGGTCTGAAAATTTTAATCCATGCCTTGATCATAAACCTCATTCATCATTTTACAAAACTTTTGTGTAAGATAATAAATAGGACTTGCTTTTATCATGAAACATTTTCACGTTTTATTACGTCTCTAACACCCTGTACATCCAACCTCAATTTTTTTTATGTCAATATTATTTTCAAAAGATGCAAACATTTCATAAAAATGACTTTTTGTCATAAAACTTAGCAACTTCATCAGTGGACACACTGCATATTTTTTTTATATGAATAATATAAATTTGAATATAGTTTATAAACACTAACACTTGGAATTAATTTTTCCTCGTCTGTTTAGTAGAAAGATGATTAATTTTGGTAAAACATGTAGATTTTGAAAAACAATTAGAATACAATATTACTTCTAGGAAAACAAGTAATTTATAAATATGTTATTGACATGTAGAAAACTATTTTAATAATGGTGAGTAAATAATGGTTTTTTGCAGAATCTACCTGTTTTACCAGAATTATTCATTTATCTAATCAAGTTTTGTGATAGGTTATTGTTGTATAAAAGACATTGCAGATTAATTTGAAGTAACATTCCAACTGATGAAGCTACTGCAAAGGGAAACGAGTCTTAAAAAAATGTATTGTGAAATATGTATAATTATTATCATGGATAGATTTATAATTATTATTTTCTGTTTCGGTCTTGACATAAATTATTTTATGGTTTGATTATACGGGGTTTTGTTCGTCGTAGTCATGCTATCTGCGTTTGTAAGTGGAAATTCATCAATGTACTGTAATATTCTGGAAACATTTTCGATATCTTCATCTCGTTTTTTTCTGTTCAAGAAAAGAACAGTTGCAGCCGTAGTAGTCGTTGTAGTAGATGCATACATCTGAAACTTGTATTTCAGAGCATAGACTAGTTTCTGAAATAAATAATAAAAAATTAATTATTGCTTTGAAGAATAAATCATGTTAGTAACGTCATTTACTCAAAAAAAGTTACTAACCACAAAAATAGTTGATTTGATTTACAGGCATCGTTAAAATAACGTTTACGCTGTCTATTCAAAGTATAAGGTGAATTTTCTTTTTTTTCGAATAATATTCATTTGTTAATCAATTTCTATTCTGTCCCCTTCTAAATAGTCCCTCTCAGATATAATACACTTGTGCAAGCGTTTTTTTCAATCATCGAAGCAGTTCCGATATGCTCTTTTTGGTATGTCCTTGAGCTCTCTCGGCGATTTCGTTTTTATCTCCTCAATTGATGTCATTTGCATTAGTAAGGAAGTAATGGTAAGAAATTCTAATACACTTGATATGAATGGTATAAGTGATCATCTGATGGTATTTTGCGATATTGATTTCGAAGGCGAATATACTTATGATAACTTGATTTTTTATAGAAATTTCAAGAATTTCAATCATGAACTTTTTTCTCAAGATGCTGCTAACTTACCATGGGGTGAGATTGTGACTATGCAAGATATTGATTCCAAAGTAAATTTTCTCAATGAATGCATCATTATGCTTTTTGACAAACATGCTCTAATTTGCACTATAAACAGAAATCATGAAGCATCCCCATATATAACTTATAATATTACATCGATGATAAAGAAAAGACAGCAGCCGCTGGACAGTACTATGTAACTTTACGCAATTACGTCAATGCCGCAGTAAAACGTGAAAAAACAGCATATATATACAATTTGTGATGAATAAAAATAAAAACAATTCAAAAATTACATGGATAAATCTTGAAGATTGGGGTGTTACTACAAAATCATCCTCGCAAACCAATAGCCTGCCAATTGAACTACGTAGACCTGAAGAAATCAATGATTTTTTTTTAAACGTGGCTGGACATTCAATAGTAAATAATGAAACTTTCATTCTACAATAATAATAAAAAATTGACTGCTCCTATGAACTATTCCCTCACCGATATAAGTGATGATGATATTTTGACTGCTATCAAAGAAATAAAATCCAATGCTTTAGATATTGACAATATAAATTTCAAGATGATTTCTTTAGTGATATCACACTGTATCGATGAAGTTAAACATATTTTCAACGAGTCCTTTAGACAGGGTATTTTTCCAGATGTTTGGAAGGTAGCTAATATAATTCCAATTCCAAAAAAAAAATGCACCTACCACGTTCAGTGACTTACGCCCTATCAGCATTCTGACCTCATTCTCTAAAATATTCGAGAAAAATGTTTCCCGTCAAATAAGGGATTTTCTTGAAGAAAATCGAATACTCCAGTACGAGCAGTCTGGGTTTCGCAAAAAACACGGAACACAGATTGCCCTCTTGAAAGTAATCGACGATCTTGCGAGATTCAGAGATCAATCAAAAGTCACCATTTTAGTACTGCTTGATCAAAGTAAAGCTTTCTATTTAGTTAATTTTGATTTACTCATCAGCAAGCTCAAGTTCATAGGATTCGATGACATTTCTCTTAAATGGATGACCAGCTATCTCACAGGCCGATCACAGAAGGTCAAACTGGATGATTACTTATGGTCATCCCTAAAAGAAACAATTACAGGTGTACTGCAGGGAAGTATTTTGGGACCCTTGATGTTTTCATTGTTTATTTTTGATTACTCGACTTTCTTATCACATTGTCAAGTACATATATACGCAGATGATATACAGTTATATTTGTATTCTCATAACACCGATAAAGAAAGTTGCGTGGCCAATATAAACACAGATTTGCACAAAACATTCCTATACCCGGAGAATAATGGACTGAAAATCAATCCAAATAAAACTTTGGCCTTATGCATAGGGTCTCAAAAACAAATAGTAGAAACTCAGTGTAACTTTACGCTCTCTCTCGATAACGCATACATTGACGTAGACAGTGCTAAAAATCTTGGCGTAACCATAGATAGCCCTTTATCTTTCCATGAACATGTGACAAACATTTTTAAAGTATCATTCTTCAAACTCAAATGAATTCAAGTATCTGTAATCAGAAGAAATGAATCTCAGGTTAGTTAAACTCTCATTTACCCCCATATAGAGTATTGTTGTTCGGTGTATTACAATTTTTTGCCGCAATATAACAAACAGAAGTTACAACGTATACAAAATACTTGCATGCGATTCGTATGCTGTATACCATATGGTGAACATGTCACCCCATTTTTGTTAAGAATGAAGCAGCTGAATGTGGGGTACAGAGTTCAATATTCGATAAAAATGTGTTTGTTTAAGTTGCTTCAAACTGAAACACCTAGTCTTATATAGTTTACTAAGCACGCATTCTGACATACATATGGTCAATTTGAGAATTAACTCATTCAACATACCTAAGCACCGTACTTCCAAATTTCAAGGATGGTTTTCTTATATAGCACCGTCTTATCAGAATGAAATTTCACCCCTTTTAAATTATAATATTCATCAATTTAAAAAAGAAATAAAATCACAGATGCTTACTGCTCAGTGCTGATTTAAAAAATTTAAAATTCAATACATGGTAGTGCAATGAAATTGTTAAATTGACCAAAATAATGTTAATGTAAGAATATTAAGAGTAAATTGATGGATGTAGCCGTTACTATGTGGTAGGAGATCATAATGAAAAAAGAAATGAAAATTTCTATGTTTTTTACCACTTTCAGTTGTAACTAACGTTACTGCAGTTTCGTCCTTACATAATAAGTGTAAGTTTGAAATTGTCCATATAGGACGAAACTGCAGTAACGTTAGTTACAATTAAAAGTGGTAAAATACATAGAAATTTTCATTTCTTTTCAATATTAAGAGTTATTAGCAACTATATATGATTATTTTTTTTCTCTTCTCTATCATTAATATGATAGTAAACAAGTATGTGTATAATTATTTTCTTATACTCACTGTATAATTTTTGGGAGAAGTGGAAGATAGCCTTTGGCTAACCCTTTTCCTTTTATGTATAAATGTATTTTTATTACTTACATAATAAGTGTAAGTTTGAAATTGTCCATATAGGACGAAACTGCAGTAACGTTAGTTACAATTAAAAGTGGTAAAAAACATAGAAATTTTCATTTCTCTTTTCATGGTGCAGATTTCTATATGGAAATTGTTGAGAAAAAAGCGTTTAGCACCGCTCCATCGAAACCTACCTGTAAATTTCACTATGTTTCTGACGTTATTTGGAGACACGAAAAATAAGCATAAAAGTAGTATCTACGCCACATCCACTTCAATCATTCTGGCATCTAGTTGATTATGGAAACGAATATATAAAATATACCATTTTGGATGTACTGGTCAACACAAAAACCATTAACGGAAGAATGAGTCGAACAAATACTACTGATCGTTTTCTCAACAAGAACTCAAACCATCATGGGGGACAAAACTGTGCTATGACGAAAGCTCTGGTTGATTGTGCCACCAGAATTTGTGAGCCACATTTCCTTAAAAAATACTTCGTCATGTAGACCAAACTTTACAGGCCAATGGGTTTCCAGTGCAAGAAATCAAATATCTCAACTCAAACCACAATCCAGTCTCCAGTGGTAGGCAATGTCTACTTCGAAACTACCAAACTCACCATCAACACAAGAATGAAAGACACACATGTATTGAATACGAGAAATTCACAATTACAGAACATGTCCTAGTAGAAACTGACCACGTAATAGAATTGAAATCTATAAGGATCCCCCCAGTACTGACAATACAACAAGTATGCTGCATCAACCTGCAGCATACCTGTCAACAATCTAGCAAAAGATCGGAACAGTTAGGGCAACCAAGCAGACGTGCGGTTCAATTAGGAGCATTTGCATGGACACCTCATTCCGACATCATCCCCACTATCACCCCACAACATCCTCTTGAATTATAACTACGATTTAGTCAAGAGTTCGCCAGTCAGTCTCAGCTAAGACTTCGAGATGTAATCTTCGTCAAAATATATACTACTGATAATGTCTGCCACAATAGCAGACAAAACAAAACATAAGTCCTATTCGACCACGACTTACTAACAAGGATTGTGCTCTTTTAGATTTCACGAATCGTGAACAACATGATTATTAATTAATTTCCTTTTGAAGTAACATTCTCATTTCATACTAATGAAATGAGTTTTTGTATTGTATCATTCTTTTTTTTTCTTCTCAGTGATTTTCAATTTTTCAACACTTTTCAGAAAATGGAGTCCTGAAACCGACTTGAACAATATACTGAAAGTTTCAACTTCGATATTTTTCCGTAACTATATGGCCAAGGCCATTACCCAATAAAATGAATGGATAGCAGATGTTTTCTGATTAGCATCTTAGATACAATAAAAATAAATGACTTGTTAGAAATAGAAAAAAATAATTCCAAATAGTGTGAATATTTGTGTTGATTATGACAGACAAAAAAATGAAAATGTACATGACACAATTCTAATAATTGGTAAGAAAATATAGAAACATTTTTGTTCGAAATGAGACTATAATTTCACTGTAGGACAAAATGTTTTCTGAAGGACCAGTATTCAAGTCTCTGGAAAACATTGTATTTATTTCTTTTTTTTTCTCTCATTTTTCATGACTCCCATTGCAACATTCCTATTCTTGTACTAGTTTGTACAGCTCCATTTTTCGACTTTAACAAATTTGGTAAAGAAATTTTTGGCTCTTTATTTCTCATCTTCAAACAAATGATGTGAGAAACTTCCAAAGGAAAGATGAAAGCAATCAACTTCAGAATAAACTCTGAACAAAGCTATGTAGGTCATTCATGCATAGACGTTACTTTCATAAACAAACTGAAAGAAACAGCCGTCTCGAACAACTAAACATTGAATTACTACTATTGAATTACTTTCATATGAAAATTGAATTATACAAAAAACACTTCTTCCTATTCAGTTTGTACACCAAATATCCGTTATAGAATTGAATCAGATATCATTCACAGGAACGCTAACATAATATAGTATATGAAAGCGATACAATTTCACTTATATGGACCACCGTTATTCACAATGGTGGACATCGATGTTTCGGAATGGGACACTTGCCCATTCCGAAACATCGGGAGTAAGAGTTAAACTCTTACTCCCGATAAATTGTGTTCTTGTGTTTTGGGTTATAGCAAATCTTTTTTTTATGTGTGCCCTACTATTCAGGGGGCCCCACATGCTATTGCTAAATCATATAATATACATTATCGATGATATGTAAATTTACAACTGTTATATTAACACTTTCAAAATACAAATCATGAAATTATAAAAAAAAACTACAAAAACTAATTGGCGCTCCGGGGCGACTTCATTGATTCCAGTGACGCATCTGCTTCTTCAACTGCAGGAAAACTCGAAAAAACCTGCAGCATCACACCATCTGAAGACCTTGATCTGCCCATGAGTAGGTAGAGTTTGCTACCTCTGAAGTGACATAAATCAAGTGAAAACACAAAATCAAGACTCAGTCACCTGATGATGCTTACTAGGTGATGATGCTTACTAGGGCAACGAAACCAGTGCTTGTCTTTAAAGCTCATAGTATTAGAATGCGCTTGATAATGCTTAGAGAAGATGCATACCAAATATAAGGTATGACGATTCGCAGGCCAACAAATTCAGAAAATAGATTTGACACAACCTTTCATAATATTAATCTTTTCGTTTTTGAAGTGATAACTTCTTATAGGATGGTAAACCGCTTCGTTTTGCTTTCTCTCACGCATTCGTCAGCGAAAAACAGGCTCCTCCTCTCTCGTCGGACAAACGTTCAGTGGTCAGTCACTGTAGAAAGCTTAGGACCAGCTTTCTACTGTGGTTTAGTGTGCGATACACATATACTGGTGACAGTAATATGAAAATCAACCAGTAAGGACGTAATAATCAATAAATAGATGGATATAGACGTTACAATGTGGTAGGAAGTCATTATGAAAAGTGAGAAATGAAACTTTCTATGTTATTTACCACTATTATTTGTAACTAACGTTACTACAGTTTCGTCTTATATGGGCATCTTCAAACTTATACATTAAATTGCACTAACGTTAGTTACAAAATAAAAGTGGTAAAAACATAGGAAGTTCCATTTCTCACTTTTCACCTAATAATATTTTATTATGTGAAACATGGCTTAAAAATGATGATTATTTGAAATTTAGATTATTAGTATCATTAGTATTAGTATTCCTACAAAAGTAACAATTGGCTCATGATAGGTAGCTATAATGCAGGATCTTTCATGCGTTCGTTAGTAATACATGGAGAACGATTCAAAATAAAAAATTTGAATTTTCTGGTAGTGGGTTTTACGAAATGGCCTTGTCAACAAAAATATTTTCAACTCTTTTCGTTATACCGGAAGTTGAGGGCAACTTCCTCATTTCAAATCCAACACCCTATATTTCATTACATTTTTAAATTTATCAGCACATTTCAGGCCCACTTTGTATAACAATGCCTATGCTCAAATTTGTTAGTTTTCGAGATATTAATTTTTTTCAGAAAATTATGACAGTTACAGCACCACTCTGAAAAAATCACAACTCAGTAACAGTTGAAAATGTGAAATTTCACAGAATTACACCTCAAGTCAAGTCATGAACGGGTTCATCGAATTTTCGAAAACAATTTACAGAGTGGTAGAAATTTCCACCTAAAACATAACATCGAGAAAACTGATGAAACTCGATTTTTTTAAATAGAAACCATACACTATTCTATTACTTTTGGATACTACGAAAAAAAAGATGTCAAATTGATGAAGGATGTCTCATAATACCTAAAGGTAAACCCTTGGCAAGATATATCCGATTTTGGGAAATATTTGAAATGTAAATCATTCGAAGCAATAACAAACCAAGAAAGCTTTGAAAACAAATGAACTAATATTAACTCTGTCATTGGTAAAAGGTAACTCAACATGAAAATGTATGGATTGGAACAAAATACTATCAGAGAGATGAATTATATCTTTGTTTATTGATATCGAATACAGTAATTTTATTTTGTTTATATTTTTCACGGTTAGATTTGACTTTAATTTTAGAATTTAACTTAATTTCTTTCAATTCAAATAATATTGTGGTTCAGTTCATCAGATGTTCAAAGACATTGCCGTTTTGTTCTAAAAAAGAATATATTCATATTTGCATACCACTATTTGTAGCTTTCTGTATGGAGTCAGGAACAAAATTATTGAAAACTCTCAGAACCCTCCGTTTCATGTTTTCTTTAACACACACAGGATCCGCATAAACATTTCCTTGGATGAATCCTCAGATGAAAAAGTCCAGTGGCGTCAGGTCTGGAAATCGAGTAGGAAATTTAAATAGCCCATTGTAGCAAAGCCACTGATCTTCGAACATCCCATTCAACAACCCAGCAACGGTATCAGTACTATCAAAGGCTCCATCCATCTGATACCATAACTTGAAATGGTATAGATCAGAAACATGCCTTATGGATTCTCCAACCACCTTCCTAATTAAATGCGAATATCTATCGCTATTCACATTCTCTTCATCAATATATTAACATAAAATTCGGTCTTCCTTTATAGCGCAAAAAACATTAAAACTCCATGAATCCTGGAAGTTGCGCTGGCGAACAAGCTTTGG
>WOGP01009349.1:0-10782 GCA_015342065.1 Leptinotarsa undecemlineata | reverse complement strand
GTGGTGAATATAAATAGTTGTAATTGTGAAATATTGTTAAAATAAATTAGTTTAAGACAGTGAATTCTTTAATTCGTTACAATATGCCTCTATCGTTGCCGTCGACAGTGATGGCAGTTCACACTCGGCCATTCCTGACCAGATGATGGCTGGTATGTTGTAACTTATTTCAGTAGCAATCATCTCCAAGGGTCCATCTTTTCATATATTCTGCAGCATAAACACCCACATAGGATGACTGTTTTCTTTCACATTCGGGTATATTCGTAACCTCATATCGATCGTTTTCTAGTTGCCGAAATACTCGAAATGGACCGTTTCACTTAGGACCGTTTCACCAGCTCCGTCCTGAACCCATGTTTACAATTGAAGAAATTTTCACTAATACGAATTCTCCGATACTGAACATTGAAGGTGGTGCTCGATGCTAATCAAACTCTTCTTTTTTCCATTTCCTTAACTTTTTGGCATACAAGTTATACTTCTATACCAAGTTTCTGCAGAGCTTTTCAATTTATTAATGGCAAGATGACATGTGTAAATCATTCCAATGATATAAATCTGCATACTCATCACCTCGTTCAGTGGCGAAAACTATACCGAGTTCATCAGCTGCTCGACCAGCTGACCTAAAGAGAAATGCTCTAATTCCTGCTCTTGTGGTCACGGACCATGTAGAGAACGGGAGCCGAACTCGTGACGACAGGCTGTATCCAGTACTATTGTGAACGTCATCCAAATATAGTAGGTACTACTTCTATGGTTTATGTTTCCTCAATCATCGCATAACGCGATTCTTCCTGGGTTTCTTCGATCTTGGGAACAGGAAAAAGTTGCAGGGGGCCAAATCTGGTAGATACGGTGGTTGATTACGGTGTTGATTTAGGCCAAAAAATAACGACCAAGCAACGACGAGTGAGCAGGTGCATTATCATGATACAAAAGCCATGAATTGTGTTTTCCAGGATACTAAACGTTTTCTTCGTATTGCTTTACAACACTGCAAACGGTGCATACCTCAAGATAATACTCCTTATTGACTTTTGACTATGCGGCAAGAACTCCTGATGTACTATGCCACGGTAATCGAACTGGGCGTGCTTTTTTTGTCCTGGGTCACTTGGGCGCGTCCATTGAGACGATTGGACTTTGGTTACTATGTCATAATTTGGAATGAACTTCGCTGTCACACGCTTCATGTTCAAAATTTCCCAAAACTTCGCATGGCATCAGCCAACCGATATGCCGTTATCCTCAGCAACTTCTCTAATATTGATTCGACGATTCTTCATAAAAATTTTCGTCACTTTCCTAACATTTTTGTCGGTTGTTGATGTGATGGGGCGTTCAGGGCAGGTGGGGCGTCCAGGGCAGGCGTCATCATTCACATCTTCTCCATCTTCTGTGAAAGTCGTGCCTCTCAACAATAGACTGAAAAAAAATAAATAAATAACAGAAAAATGTTTAGCAGTCGAAACTGTGATGATATATTCGATACGAGTGTAAACAATCGCTAATCGAATGTAAGTAGCAACCTCATGTTAATTATGTGAGTCCAAGCACAAACCCTGAAGGAACTGCACTGCTATGTTCCCAATGCTTCTGAAAATACTCCTCTCACTTCGAAAAGTTGCTGACGATCTTTCAAATGATGATTTATTAAGGCAATATCACCATTTCCAAGCAACCCACGGTCTAACGTCTAATCTATCGACAGCTTTTGTATAATTCAATAACACCAAAAGAATCATTTTATTTTCATCAACCTCGTACAGTATGTCGTCGGAATCGTCAGCAAAGCTCTTGTACAGCTATGATTTGCACGGGAACCAGACTGCACTTCAGCGAGACAGATGCCATCACACCAGCCAGGTTGCCTCTCAACTTGCCATACAAGGCAGACAGACCACCCAGGCAATCAGAGTGCACCAAATTGTTACGTGGTGTCCTGTCACCTAGCTAGCTAGGCGGTGAACCAATCAGAGTGTACCAAATTGTCACGCAGCTTCCTCAAACTGTCACACACCTCGCCAGCTTATCAGAGCATACCCTTCTGCGTCTCAGAACCTCGTGGCTGAAGATTTGAATTGTCTGTGAACATAAATAATTCAAGCAGACAGATCAGGCGTATCTCTCAACGAGACAGACCACCTAGTCAAGTGGCGCGCTTATGTCAGCCCACCTTTTTGCTCAACACATTTTTGTTTCATGACGTCACACGATCAAAGACCTTAAGGAGGCCCTAGACGGTCAATCATTTTGATTAAAAGCTTGAGTCAATCGATGGACTCAAACGTGAATAAACGTGTTCGCAACGAGTGCGTGTTGTGATGTACTAGTGACATACAGTCTGCACCATGTTGGAACCTGTTTGACGCTTGAAGCGAGGCTTGATGGTGATTGATAGAAATTTTGGATGGCTCAAGCGGTTGAAGGATGTTTTTGGCCATCTAGGGCAATTTTTGTCAAGCATTGCGACAGTCATTAGGTAGAAATCATGGCGTCCGCTACGGAAAGCGAGCTTCCCAAAAATTCTGGGCGGGAATTCATTAACCTGTTGATTGAATTATATCGCGATTATCCGGAATTATGGAAAGTGAAGAGCAAGGACTTTTACAACAGAAACAAGAAACCATGTACCACCCCTTCGACCACCGTCTTTTCTCTTTCTGTTATTTTTCCCACTTGAGGGCTACCAATGTGAGGGACAGGAAGGCTAAATCCGTATTCGAAACCATTGCTTACCAAAATGAACTACCAGTGAACGAAAAACAATTGTGCACTAGTCCCATTTCTGGTGAGAAGAAGGTTTTGATCAAAAGATTCAAGTGCTGATTGCAGTTGATTGAAGCGCTGGTCAGTCGATTGTCTCATTCGTTTGATCAAGCAGATTGATCGTTTAGGGTCACCTTTAGAAATATCAAGCGCGACAGTTCTTGTGTCTCCATATTTTTCGATTGCGTTATTACAAAAATGGGTGACATATGATAGGAAGGTTGCCTGTTGATCTTTGTTTCCGCTCAAGATGTTGAAGCCTTCCAAATATTTAAGGATACGGTAGTTTACGGCTTTCTCCATGATTTTTGGTGTCACCAATAGCAAAGCGACTGGAAAAATTTCTTCCTTGTAAGATAGGTTGAAATGTCTGCAGAATACTGGTGTGAATTTATTCGCGTACTTTTTAAGTACAGTGACAAGCACTTCATCAGGAGCAGACACTTTGTTTTGAATAACAGTTTTAGCTACCGACCAGAAAGATCTAGAACCCATGGGATTGGCGAGCAGTTTATTCACAATTATCTCATTGTAAAGTTCTTTGCCTCCGTTTATTCTGAGTTTGCAGCTGTTGCGGGCATTAACAAACCTAGTTCGATTTTCGGCAGTCTGTATGGGGGAATATTCCAAAAAAATTCCAAATGTGTTTATTTGGATATTCAGCATGTTTTATATTAATTTCGATAATGAGGGTGAAATGCCAATTGGTAATATTTATATATAATAGTTACCATTTAAGAAGTATAAAATTAGAATTCACTAAAAACCGATTGGCATATTTTGGAAGAATAAGGTAATCTACTGCATAATCTAGTACAGATAAAATAAAATTGTGACATGCTGAAAATAACTACACGTCAGGTAATCAATTCACCATCAATCATTTGCAGAATATCAACTTAACCAAGGAAATATATTACTTAAGAAATATCGAGTTTACTTCAGACCAGACACATTGAATAAACACGTTGTTCAAATCCATCGTCCTAGAATGTCATACCGTTTATACAATATTCCATAATCTTATGTAAAAACTCTCATTCGACTAATTATATACCTCGTTCTAATTTCACGACAAACAATAGCTTTACGTTTTTTGTTGTTTGTGTCGTAATAGCTCGAGAGCGATCGACAGTTTTCGTTGTCAGCTCCGGGATTGAAGATCCAGTGCATTCGTAGTGTGCCGTGCGCGCGGGATATCTAAAGGCCTTCGGAAGGACAATCCGCGACAGCAAAAAAGTGAATAAACGTGTTCGCAGCGAGTGCGTGTTGTGATGTACTAGTAACATACAGTCTGCACTAAGTTTTTCATAGGATTACTTTCCTCTTCGGAAATTGCTCTCAAGGTTCGGATGAAGTGGGGTTAAGTTTTCGAAAATTATAGAATGGCGAAAAAAATTACAATATATTTTTTGCGCGTGAAAATATGCTTTGATTGGCCTGTTAAAGTATTGTTGGATTTTTTAAATGAACTTTTTCCAATAACTACTTTTTTGTCAACTCATCTACTTAATCATATGATATCACTTCAATAAAATATTTATTCAATTCAAATATTATAATTATCAGCATTCATTTGAATTCAAATATTATATTATGGGAATCATTGTACTTATTTCTTCAGCACAGTCATTTTATGGGTTCAATTGTTACATAACTGGAAAAATCCAGAAATAAGAAGAAAGAAACAAAATTGAACCTTTTTATTCCGAAAATTGCCATATATTATATATTAGTTTATTGCTGTTCTACATTTCATTCATAAAATATCTTTTCGTTATTTGTGAAGGTTTTTCAAATATCCACCCGTATTTGGTAACTATACTCAATTATTACATAACACCATTGAATATTACTAGAGTTTTTTCCACACCAAACCGTTATTTCAACATCTCGAACGTCTTTCGATCACCAAGTGATCGTCTTCAAGAGGAAGATATTCCTCTTGAATATTACTGGAGTTTTTTCCCAACACCAAATCTTTTTTTTAACATCTCAACACGTGTTTAGATCACCAAGTGATCATCTTCAAGAGAAACACCAACACCAAATAGTTATTTTAACACCTCGACATGTGTCGATCACCAAGTGATCATCTTCAAGAGGAAGATCTTTCTCTCACTACAAACGGTTCCAAACAAGTACATAACACCATTGTTAGAATTTAATTTGGTTAAGATTACCAATGTTTCTCGATAAAGGTTTGGAATTCCATTGCCTAAAAATGCAATGAAAGATTGAAATCAAAGACAATACAAATCAATACAATGTTAAAGATACCGGAACAAAAACGTTCGTATAGGTTGAGTGTTAGAAACAAATCACAAGGAATAAATAGTGACTAGATATGTGTATAACATGATTTGTAAAGGAAAAAAAATATTTTTTCTTATAGAAATGAATTATCAAACGAGTAAAATGTCAGTAATCAGTATATATAAACAGTAAAAATGTATGATAACTGATTTATTCCTAATCTTTCGAGTCAATTTTCAGAAAACTTAAACGAGTTAAGTTATGGTTTATCCCCGCGAAAAGATGCTCCACTGTAATGCATGTCAATAGCCCGTCGGAAGGAACGAGAAGGAATGGGTCTCTGTACAGCAGTAAAACCTGCTCCAAATCCGGGCCTACCATCTATAGTATAGCCTTACAAAAATCAAGTCATCAAATACAGCACACGTTTACCGGATACCATTTGAATGCAGCAAGTTCTTCTTGGTGAAACAAGGAGAACATTGGCGAGCACAAAAAATCAACCAATCGGTAATTAGGAAAACATTTGGGCCCACCAACATGTCAAGCTGAATAATTAACAGGGAGGAGTCCTGGTTCAAAAAATGTTTGAAGAAGCTGAGTACATATTGAACAACGACTCATTCAACCACTCTAGTGTGGATATTCCTAATGTATGGAAACCTCTAGTCAACCGAGAACATTGATAAACCTTGAGGTGTGAGAGGAGAGTGGTTTGCGAACCCGAGTGTCTCATGAATGGTCTCTAAGTATCAGGAGTGGACTAGTTATCAGTAGATGACTTCTTTTCATTTTTCACTATCATTTCATTTCAACTTCTCATGTTAATTGTTTGTATGTCATTGACATTGCATATTGTTCGAACCATTTTTGAAAACAAAATCATTGGTTTTCTTCCAAAATTAACGTTCTCATATTCTTACATTTCATACTCGTGGTTTATTTTATCTAATTTTTTTTTTCAAAGAACTCATCTGAATATTTCAATTCCGGTAATTTTAATATTCCTCTTCGATGTCAAGTTTTCATGTGATTCACTTCTTACAACAATGTTGAAATTTTTACCGCCCCATCCTGTACAGGTTCAATAATTGAACCTATTCCCAAGGGAAAAAATCAGATTGGAAATGCTTGCCCGGAAACAACTACATTTCTGGCTGATACTGAAACGTACATAGCATTGCATCTGAATTGATATTTGTTGAAGTTTTCTAGCAGAGAAAATTCTCGCAACACCGAACTCAGTGTATCAGCCTTGATTACTCTGAATCAGCAGTTCTGAATATCACATTTGGGGTTCCACAATGTTCCTTTCTTGGACCTCCTCTATTTAACATCTATAACTCTGATTTCTATAAAAATATAACATTCTGCACTATTCATCACTACGCTAATGCAGCACAAGTTTATCTTTTCCGGAAGGAAACCTGGTGAGGCGGTTTCTGACCAAGTCAGTATACTCGAATTGATTTTGTAGTTAGTTTATTTGAGAATTGGAATTCTAGGTCGTTGCTTTCATGGCACCTACTTTTTGCAGGCGATTCAGTTTTGCGATTGGTTATTATTCCAGTTACTTTGTCGCCTTACTATTTGTATTATTTCATTGATCAGTTAAAATGAAAATATTTTTTGTAGAGATGGAAATGGAAGGAAATAAACATAATATTCAAAAATATTTAGAACATACATACACATTTCTTTCATATACAAACTGAAAGAAAAAATATTTTCGAATAAACTACTTTCACATAAACATTCCATGAAAATCCACAAATTTACAAACATTCGTTAAGGTACTGAAAGAGATACCTTTCATATTGAGGTATATTGATACCTCTTATGGGAAATACTATCACTCTCAGAGGGTCACTTTGAAGGTCCAAGACAAGGCAGTTGTCTTGTTACCTCATCATCATCGGTTTCGATAACATCACAAGAGGACTCATTTTTCTTACAACGAAAACACTGCATGTTACCGCTAGAGACAAAACTGCGCTACCCATGATAATAATTATTATAGAATTTTCACAATAAATTTCATAAAGAACGAGTTTCGCTGCACGGTAGCTTCATCAGTTGAACTGGTACATCAAACTATTCCACAATGTCGGTCGTACGATAGTTGGATAAATGATTAATTCTGATGTAGCAAGAAGATTTTGAAAAAACAATTACAATACAATGTGGATGTTCTGTTCGAAAAGTGTTTTTATTGATCAAGTAACGGATCAGTGTATTCATTGGTAGGACGGTAGCCGGTCGGGTTGAAGTGGATGCTTTGCTCCCTTCACTCAATCGACCGCTGTGTGAATCGGTTGTTCAAGCCATAGGTCGGACAAACGATTTTCTTAAGCTCGCACAAGTTTTGACTTTTGAGAGTTGTCGTTCGTAGGGGGGCACAACTGGTTAACGGAAAAACAGACGTAATCAGATTTCCCCTTGTCACGATCATAAAATCCCAGTCTTTGTAATTTTATTTAAATTCAAAAGGAAATTAGTTTTTACCATGTCTTTCTGAATTTCCAAAATCATTGTAGTGGCGTTTATATTTTGAAAACAGTGTATGAACTCAACATGGAAACTTCACAATATCCTAAATTCAGTAACGTTGATAATTTGTTAATATTCACAATCATGATAAAGATAACAATGACGATGGTGGCGAAAGTGGATTATATCGAATGAAGTTCAACATGTGCAGTCTTGAACTTCTTCCATATAATAAAATATATGTTGTCTATATAACTGTACACTCGAAATATTTCAATTTTGTCATTTTTTGTCGCCGACATATTCGATAAAGATGATCGATCGATATTAATAGATTAATGAATGAAAAGATAAAAAATTTCGGATGTATTTTACTCAAATAATGAAATAGTTTTTCACCTGAGTGGTTATTCTGCTAAAAGTCGACGTCTACAATGATATAATATCATGAACAGAAATCCTATAGTTTCCATGTCTATAAATTTCACAATATGTTGTGTCCCATGCATTATTCATGCATTATTTCCATTATCCCAAATTTCAATTTTTTGAGTTGACCCGTTCAAAAAATAAAAGGGGGAGGACATTAAAGAAATGCACTGTATAATACTAAACAATCGTGTGAAGCAGATCTGAATACAATGATATCAGTTCTACATATTACTTTGTTATATCTCTTGTTGCTCGTTTCGAACAGATTATTGATTTTAGTAATATGTACTTACATCACTGATTCCGCAACCTGTTATCGCCTACTATAATATCTACAAATGTTGTGACGTACTTTGTTGAACTTGAAAATTATGTCGTTCAATGGTTGAAGTAGAAGTTTCAATTGTGGGCGATATAAATACAAATGTTAACATTTTGCTTGCTGATTCTGTCGTGAATGATTGTGCATGTTTGATATGATAGCTTAGCGATTTCTCATGTCATTAAATGTGAACGTAGTCATTTTGATAGCATTTCAGTTGAAATTCATTTTCTAGTAATTTTGTTGTACTGTATGTGATAAATATGAATATATAAATCGTATTTGATGACACCTGAAGATAATACAACGGTCGTTATCAGAAGGCTTGCTTTTCAGAGGGGAAACTTACTGGTGATTTTTGTTGAATTACAGCTCGTTAGTAGGTTGCTTTATCGAAAAGTCCATGACTGATAAAATAACTTCAGCTACTTCAGAAGCACAATACAGCGAATCATTAGGTTCGAAACAAACTTTTTGTCAGGGAAATTTTAAGTTGACTTTAATGCTTTCACCATTTAGCAGATTTGTAATGCCAAAATTGTCATGGTTCGGGTGGTAATTCACTCAAAATTTGAATTATTTTGTGGTTATATAATCCAAAATGATTCTTACCGCAACAATTCAGCTGATAGACTTACCTAGTATGTCATTTGGCAAGCAAAAACTTGAGTTGAGTTTCGCTGAAAGGAAAAATCTGCCAATTTCTTCAAAAGAATGCAATTTCAACATTTGCCTCATTGTTTATGTATTTCCATCATTCCAAAGCTCCAAACGATTTGTCTTAACTGACAATATTTATATTTTTATAATTTTTGGAATTTGATTGTTTTTGAAAAAATTTAATACATACAGTTGAAGCATTGTGTTTGTTCTCTCCAAGCAAATATTTTACGGACGATTCGACGAAAGTAACCGAAGAAAACAAGTAGAAGGGCGCGAAAAGCAAGTTTACCGGTTTTGAAAGTAGAGTATAGGGTGCAGAGGTCAAAAAATTTTATTTATATTTTTCCAAGTAACAAGATGGCATAAAATGATTCAAAGAGAGTGGCATTCTGATTGTCAAACCAAAAAATACGCTTTATGAAATGATTGTAACACATTTTTGTTCAGTTCCATTTTCGCATATTATTTTGAAGCACCAATAGTATCATAATTGACAACAAGGTTCAGTTTGTTTGAATTTCACTTGTCCGAACCGTTCAGCTGTTTTTACATAAAATCCTCCTGCATAAGTTAATTATAGTCTCGTTGAAGTTGCGTTGTCTAGTTTGAAAATACCATACGTTCGCCTGTTAATTAAATCTCTTGCAGTTCGAATCTCATACAAAGAGTCTTTGAAGCGAGATGCAGCTTCCTCTGTTTCGAATGGAACGGTCGGAAATTACGTTGAGAGTTGGAGTTGATTATTCAATTATGTGAGGAAGTGAACCCAATTCACAGTACACTCCAGAAGGTTTACTGATCCAAACTTTGAGGTGGGTTTTTATGCAAAACTTCAACTAGTTAGAGTCGTATCACTTTCATGAACCATTTTATCAAGGTATATATCCAGAGTGCGCCAAATTTAATCGGTTGAAATGAATGCAAATCCATGATTTTTGTAATTTTGCTAAGTAAATGTAAAATCATTTGATGAAATTAATCGACTTTTGGTCTTGGGATTTTATCGAAATATACATTAAGTTATTATTCACGGTAGCATTTGCTCAAAACGATGATGTAAACACATAATATAACTTTTATTTCAAAGTTACTGCATTCAGGTTTGAAGACCGTCGTAGTTTGGAAGTGCATCCTATGGATTTCTATGGCTTCCCGTACAAGCCGACTATGGTATCCATGATCGGGGGCAACACTATCGTATGATATCCTTCACTAAGCGCGTGTTCCGCTACTGCCGATTTGTCTATTTGAACTAATCTACAGTTTCTCCGATGCTAATTCAGCTTTGTACCCACGGATCTTTAGGTGGTACCGATATAAATTTTCCGTAGGTGCATGGTATACGATATACCCCCGCAGCTGATAGGGGATATATTTTGTATTTCGCAGATCTCAAGCTTTGTTGTATTTTCCTGGTGATCTAGAACACTGGTTTCATTTTATGCTTTCCTGAGAATTTTTTTGTTCGGAGAGCAATAGAAATCTATCAACATACGAAAAACTACAACAGAAAAGAGGCGGCTATGGCAGGTAGGACTAAAGTGAGTGGGTCTATTCGTCCCTCCACCGCTACCCAAAGGGTTTATTGTGGCTCACATCTATTCACACTCGGCCAAATAAACCCAGCTTCTTAACGAAGCCGATTCGATTCTATGGTGAGTGATCTTTCAGGTCAGATGGTGAGAGTACGGAGCTGCCGAACTCAAAGAACCTAATTCGGTCCCCAGCGGGGCAGGCACAAATTATATGCTCTACTGTTTCATCATTTTCCAAACAGAGGCGACACACACTGTCTTCCGACAGTCCAAGTCTCTGCATGTGATGATTCAAATGACAGTGACCTG
>WOGP01009346.1:0-10785 GCA_015342065.1 Leptinotarsa undecemlineata | reverse complement strand
CATCATGTGGCAATATTGCTTTATTATAAACCGTAACAGATACAAAGACGATGAAATGAGAAAAAAGGTTAACTGTCATCAGGAACAATACAACAGGACTCTCTCCCTTCTCGAGTTACACGGGGAAATCAAAAATGCTATTTCGTCAATACCAGCATTTGTCTCTGATGATGGTGTTTATTTCAAATGAAACGCTATAAGAATATCAAGTGTGATATACCTTTGGATTATGAATTTATCGCTTCATCAATATATGTAATAGAAAAGACAGGTCCGATTTTAAAAAGCCATGTTGACACGAAACATTTCATCGTTTTATTGTCACATCATCATAGTACTCTTCGAATACAATAACATTTTTGCTATTTTGATATTGAAAACCGGAATTCAGGACTGATTTTTCGCATGCAAGCCTATACTGTAACGAAATGATTTCCATTTCAACTTAAGTTCAATTCATTAATCAGACCAACTCAAGGTACTAGTATCGATTTACCTTTTTATACCCAAGAGTTGTGTCGGAAAAAAATTAGTAAATCTAACGCATATCAATCAATCAATCAATGAATTTCATTTCTTCAAGACAATATAACAACTAATACACAAATTTCAAACACATACAGGCCTGTACAGGTGGAAATGTTGTAATTTTTAGGAAATTACGACATGAGTAGTCACTTGACACCAGTCATACATCTTATGATTTTTTTTTTGGAAAATGAAAAATTTTTACGAGTGAGAAGAATTTCCCTAGAAACACTTTCCATGCCTGAGCCGACTTTCCACTTGTGCATGATAGAAATCTATCAGTTGCTGTGTGTACGTGTTTGAGATTTCTAAACATGTAGTATATCATGTTTGGAAATCTCATGAAATCTCGTTCAGGAATATATCTAAATTTCCATGTTACTTCTTTGTTGGGTAGAACAGTATTGAATTTATTTTTTCAGCGTTGAAATACATACAAATTTCATTGAACCATACATTCAAAGTAGATTTGCAAGTTTGTTTAGGTATCTGGATTTTTATGAGATATAAGTAGAGGCATAAATTATGAGTTCTAAATTTGGGAATTATTTCGTAATTTAATTAATGTATAAAATGAAGAGAACCGGGCCCAAGACAGAGCCCTGAGGGACAGCAATATCAATTTGAGTCTCAGAAGATTTGATGTTTTATAGTGAGTTGTTATTGAAAGACTCCAAACTGACAAACTGTAATCAGTTTTTCATGGAGGACTCAATCCAACTGAGACAAACACCTCTAATACCATAGTTGTATAGCTTCGATATAAGGATATCATGATCAACACAGTCGAAAGCCAGACTCAGGTCACAGAAAATCTCACTTCGATGAATGTTATCTAGTAAATCGTTGCAAAAGTGATTAAACTAGTTGTAGTTGATTTTTATCTTCGAAAACCGTGCTGGCTGCAAGTTTCATGTATTCCGTTAGTCATATTTGGAACAGGGAGTTCATTTGTGAGTTCCAGTCTGGCATTTTTGGAAAAATTATTGAAAAGGTTAGATACAATGCCCGGATCTTCCACTCCCTCGTTGTGATATTTTTTTGTTCATTTGTATGTCTGTTAGGATACTAACTTTCAATAGAAAAAGTCTTTAACATTCGAACTGAATATTTTCACAACTTCATCCACCCATTTTTCATCCAACAGTTTACAACACACCCGCCGTAACGAAAAATGGATATCGAAATGACTGAAGAGAGACTGAAATAAATCACTATAGGCTTTATCAATATCATCTGAATGAAAAAATCCATTCCAATTTTCTTTCTCTAGTGACTTTTTGAAGATGAATATCGCTCCAGAGTCATAAATGAGGTGTTATGAGGATTTTCTGTTTCCTGGAGAATTTCATAGAAGATACATCTATGGTCTGATATATTAATGTCTAGGATACAGTAGCTCCACCGTTATTGAAATTAGCAAGAATATTATCAATCGTAGATAAATTGTGACCTTGCACCCTTGTAGGTCAATTTACTATATGAAAAAGGTTGAAACATGAGAAAACATTCCATACTTTTACAAAATTGGACGAGTTATTGTACGCATCACAATTAAAATCCCTAACCACTACGAGAAATATATAAGGTTCGAATATCAGATCAAATATTTTAGCCAGACCCACACATAATATGTCTAAATCCCCATTGGGAGAAGGATAAAAATTCAGTAAAATGTATTTGTTCTTCAGAGCCCTTCTGAATTTGTGTTCAAATATTGTCATTATAAATCAATTTTATACACTGGAATATTTAGGGGTGATACTTGCATAATTCACTTCGGAGAAACTGATTCCTCAAGATCGCGAAGTGAAGTGCTTGGATCAATTTTGTATGCATGTAAGTGAATTTGCTTGTGGACTCCTTTAACATGACTATTTTTTTATTATTCCCGACTATCATACAACGTTTTCGCTTTCTGACAGCGACATCCTTCCATTGCTCCTGTGATTTATCAATATTGAAAGTGCTACATTATCTCGATAATGCCGGGTTTGTATTCTTATTCGCATTTATATTGATAAGATTCCCCATTGTCATAGTTTTTCCAACATGAGCGATTTCATCTGATATCTGCCGGTGACTAATAACAATTTTTACCCGAGTCCATATTCTTTTTTCCACTGTGATTAGAATCCACTGTTTTCTCGTTGTTTTTGTATATTCTGCAGGCTTCATACTTTCGATTGATATCACCAGTGAAATGTAAAAAAAATTATTTTTAAGTTGTTAATCACATTATGGACTATAATTTTGTAGTCAACCGATTTGTATTTATTGACATATTACTGCCTTAACCATTCTTTATACACGTCACGTTCGCTCCCAGTTAGAGTATGCTACTTTGATTTGGTATCCTGTCTATAATGTACATGAGATAATCTTGGAAAATGAGCAAAGGCGTTTTCAGAAGTTTCTTGTAATTAGAACTGATGGCGTGTACCCTGCTAGAGGAACTGACCACTCCACACTACTTCAAAGATTCAGTCTGCCTTCCTTAGAGCAACGTAGAGTTTCATCAAATATTGTTATATTATACAAAATTTTGCATTGTTCCATTGATGCACCGTCGTTTCTAGAACAAATTAACTTTAACGTACCTCAAGCTTCTACACGTACAGAGATCACTTTCTATACTCCTTGTACTAGATCCAACCATGTAAAAGTGTCTCCTATAAATTTGATGTGTGATAATTATAATACTCACTGCAGTCAGAATGATATTAATTTCGATCCCCTGAAGACCATATCCAAAATTGAACAAACCATCATCTTGTTACTGTCTTCATTGCATATTTACAAATAATGCTCAATTAACATGTCATCTTTTTTCTTGATTCAATCATATATGTGAATTTATTTCTTAATTAGTCAAATCTTAATACGTCAGTTTTTTGTTATATATTTAATTCAAGTAGACTTTATTTAAACTGCATTATTATATTATGTATTGTCCTGTAAATGGATTCATCTGTTGGGCAATGAATTTTGTTTTTCTTCTTCTTCTTTATTCATATTCAATTTGTTATAAAATACTTTTCATTCATTAATCAACTCGGTGAAGTTCGTTTTATACTGGGATCCTATACTATTATAATGGAAAAAAACTACGGAGTACCACCACCATCTGTTTAAAATATGTTTTAACATTAATCAGCTGCCGCCCCGATACGAACGACAACTCTCAGAAGTTGAGAAACTTGTGCGAACTAAGGACTAACGAGGTCTTACCTTTAAACGTGTGATTTCTAACTGGTCAGAGTTATCAATTTATGGCTGTACAAAGGACAGACATTTTTTTATCTCCAAAATATCTAGAGATTATTAAATTCTCTTTCATTTATTCAAAATTTCAATACTTGATTTGTTTGAGGCACTGCCACAAAATCGAATTTGAAAGCTTCGAAAACTACAAAATAAAGCGATAAAATGTATTCATGATATGCCATTCGTATAACTAACTATTTTGAAATGTATAACAACCTGCCCGAACACATGATGAATGATACTTTTGCTACTTAATACAGTTAACCGTATCAAAGTATTTCATATTTGTCAAAAAATACTTAATCAATTCAAAGAATAAAAAACACATCTGGATTTCTTCTACTGCGTATTAATTTTCTCAAATTATTTCTGTTAGCCTCTTAGCCTCTTTCATTCCTTCTATGAACATGTGTGTTTCTTGGAATCATTGAAGTTATTGAGTAACACTTTATTGTGAGATTTTCACTGAACAGTTTACAAAACCGCAACTTGTGTTTCACTATGTATTCAATCGCTTTCTCAGACGTATTCTTACTGTTCAGTGAAAATCTCACAATAAAGTGTTACTCGAGTACATTATAGATTTTCATCAAATATACGACAATTTCATTAAATTATTTAGGTAAATATCAATAATATATATTATTTTTATCGAATATCTCCACTTCGCCGAGCTCACAATGCTAACGCTTCTGTGGATAATCGAAAGAGCTGACGATATTTTGTGGAAAAATCAACCTAGCAACCAACTTCGCACCCAATCCGTATATTCGCGCCCCTCATTCCTATGAAAATATAACGAACCTTACCTAAAACAATCCACTTAGGACCGTCTCCAGTCAAATTAGTCTGTTCTCTCATGATTACGGAAAATAAACCATCTTTCCATTCTCTGGTGGCGGGGTTAATTACTCCGAACAGTTCGTCGTTGGTGACTGCTTTGGGATTCAAATCATTATAAAACGGTTTGAGTTTTTGATTGGCGTACGTTTTGTTCAGCGTTTTCCACACCATGCTCTTTCCAGTTCCTATTAAATTGATACGATGAATTGAAATGTGAGAGATGATTAATACTCCTTCGAATTAGAAAATTGATACATATTTTGAAATCATTAGAAAATTAAGGTATGTGTCATGGTTTCTTGAAACCCAATGAGATATCATTATTATTCAGTCTCAACCGTGTCGGGGTGTTTCATTTCATACTTTTTCAACAGATATAATATAGCAGAAGCCAGATAATGCCAGACCTATCCCACAATTCTTCCACAAAAAATGTAGTCGACTTCAATAAGAGAGTTTTTTAATGAAATAACCAAGCTGGAGACTATTTTCAATATTTTGATTATTTTGATTAGTCATTTAAACTGAATAGTGCGCAAGTTTTCTTACAGTGCATTTCAATTGAAACGTGTCACTGTGAATAAGTTATTCGACTTATTCTGAGTGGCACATCAACATTAGTATTCAGGAGAACAAATTTCTACGTAAAAATCAAACATTCATCGACCCCTATCCAACAATTACACACATGTCAAAAAATTTAAATGAAAATGATAGTTGGAATTTTTGAGGCTTTTCAATTCTATATCCAACTCATGGACGTAAAAAAATAAAAAGACACACCAAACCAATATCTACGACACAGATTGTGTTGAAGTCGCTAGATTCGAGGGCTCACTCATTACGCGAAAAAAGAAGACCTGCGATTTTTTTAAGGACAGAACACTAAGCACTATAGGAAAATGCTTACGGCGCCCTCCGAGCGGTTCCTGAGCGAAAGTGGATTTGAATCACTGGAGATTAAATTCATTAGGAAAAACGTTTTCAGGAAGTTTATTCCACATAAACGCAGTTCTCCAGATGAAAAAGTTCCTAAACAGTGAAATCAGAGGTGTACTGACTTAAACCTCAAAACGATAAGCAACCAAAGTCTATCGTGTATTTCTGATACGTACCGCTCTCGATGGAATCACATGTGACAAGTCACTTGAACACTTCCCGTGAAAGTATCTATAGAGGAGAGACACATATCCAACCTTTCTTTGATGTTCCAAGCTATCAAGGTTGCACCAGATGTTCGCGTCTTCCATGAGTCAGATGAATATAGCAGGATATATTTTGACCTCCCCTCCATCGTACACAATTCAATTAATTGCATGATGATGGAAACAAAAATATGTGAAATTTCAAATATTTAAGAACACTTATGATGTATATATGATATTTTCATTGAATATGTAATTTGAAATTCAATAATTGATTATTTATCGTATCAGAAGAAAATACAGACTGAAAATTGAGAGGGAGAACTGAGAGAAAACTGTTGATATAAACCCAAATCTCAGAAAGAATTATGAATATCATGAATACTTCGCATTGTGAAAAAACAATACTAAAGTGTAATATGATTTCTTAAACAAAAATATTAAGCTTCAAATGGTTGAGCTTCATCAGGTTGAGCTTCTAGAGGGTTTTATCAAACGGACAACTGAAAAAGATGAGATTCGAGTAATTCAATGATGAATAATCTACTTCTTTCATTTCAAAAATACAAAATTACAAATCAAATTATAACAAAATTACAAGACACAATATCTTCCCTGACAATATTTTAATGAATTCATTTCGAAAAAAGATATAGTCATACATGTATTGTTTCATAACAATGAACTCATAAACGACAAGGTTATGGCGCCAATGAGCCTATATAACAATATTCATGACTACTTATTTTTTTCCATGACATCTGTATATTTTCCTGCATTAATTTTCACTGAATTACCTACTGAAATTGAATATAACTTCACAAGTTGTGCAACGAAGTAACTTCCAAACACAAACTGGAAAAAATGTCCTTTATATAAACATTGAATTATATAAAACACTTTTTTTCATTTATTTCAGTCTAAACATTCGTTATGTAATTGAATCAGATATCCTTCACAGGAATGCTACGTAACAGTATATTGAAGAGGTAAATTTTTACTTACATGGAACACTATATCGATATTTCCGCTCAAAGGCGGATATCGATATTTCGAAATAAGACACCTGCCTGTTACGTAGTACAGTATGTAATGATATTCATTCGCTCATTCGGTTTATTCCCAGCCATCATTCAAATCTTGTTTGAATTGAAAAATGTATAAGAAGAGATTAATTTCCGTGGAAACATTTTTGGCTTTATACTTTTCGATCTGTTTAAAAAAAATATGGGAAACTTCCAAAGAAAGAAAACAATTGATTTCAAAATAGAATCTTCACGAAAATGTGTAGAAAAAAACAATTTTTGCTTTAATGCACCTGATTCATTTTGTTGATGTATCTAACTGAATGTCGCATAATGGATTAAAATTTTGAAATATTTGTTCAGTTTCAACAGCTCTGATGAATGACCAACTATTGGTGGTTGTTCATCATACAAATGATTTTTTATAGAAATTTTATAATCACTTTGACGCCAATGAGCAACAAACTTTGTTGTGTTCGAGGTTGTGTTGGTACTTTCCTATTTTGTTGGATCACTAAAAAACTAACAGTAAATCACCATTTTTACTCTCTATTTCACTAGCCCAGTAAATATCAATCAAGAACAACAATGTCGAAATACACTGGTGAAATTTGTAAGTAGTTAAGAACGATAACAGGGGCATTTCTTCGACAGCGGAAAAAAGTAATAACTTTGACCAACGTTTTACCGCCTGCCGAACTGTCAATTGACAGAAGAATCGACCGTGTTAGACAATTTGTGATGACACAAGTGTCAATGTTACTTCACAATTTGGTTTTGGAACAATTGCAGATTCATAAATCCCACATAAATCGGCCGGGCTCTTGGCTTTCAGCTTCGCTCTGGTTTACCTGCATTCCATGCCTCAACCGGCTGTTATTTCATATCACCTTTTTCCAAAAAAGGTAAAAAAAACCTTCGTAGATTTTAATGGGCAACGAAAAGTTTGAAAAAGTTTTTGCGAATATTTCTTTGGTTGCCGACACTGCACCAATAATCAAAGAATTTGTGGGCCGTATGCATGCAACAACCAAAAATGAGATATTCAAAGTCTCAAGAATGAAGGAAGAGTTCGGATATTTGAAAGACATTACGGAGAGTGATAGATGACATGGTGTCTTTCAAGAAACAAGTTAGATCGTTTTACGCATCCAATCTACCACCATGTGCCAGAGAGTTACAGCAACAAATTTAAAAAACAACATGTATATCAAACATGTGGACCAATTCTATTGAAAAAATTCCATCTCAATTAGACCCATCAAATTATGGCTGGTGTCACAATGATAATGGACAGTTCGAAGGACTCAATGAAAGGAAAATCCTGCATGAAAATATCGAAAACACTACCTTACGAAATTAATCGAAATTGAATAAATGTAGTAGCATACGTTCGGGTATCGTTTAAATAATTTTGCATTGTATCACAAAAATTGATTATTAGATTGCTAACCTATTTTTTGTTGTAGATTCTACTGAATTTGCTCACCTCAATGATGAAGAAGTTCGGGTAATGATTATGATGATTCAGAAGGCAATATAACGAGCCACGTTAGCGTTGATTTGAATATTTCTCAAGAAACCATTGAATCAGATGAAAGTTATTTATTTTTTATGTAGATATTGAAATGAAAATATGGTTTATGTATTTATAAATCCCGTACATTCATCATTATTTATTCCCACTTCATCAAAACAACTGTTGAAAAAAATGGTAATAGAAGTTGTGCCGTTTAAAGGGTGTTTTACACTGAAATTGATGGAAATCTCTTATGAAGTAACATTGATACTGGTGTCATAGAAAATTGTCTACCACTCTAGTCTAAACACGGTATATTCGTCTGCCAATTGACAGTTCGTCTATTCAATAAATTATATATTGCAAGGAAACAGTGGCAGACGGTAAAACGTTGGTCAAAGTTATTAGGTTTTTTTTGCTAATTAAAAATTATTTTTCAGTTGTATAGACACGGTTAATTCGTCTGCCAATTTACAATTAGTCTACTAACACTACTGAAAAATAATGGCTGACGGTTAAACTTTGGTCAAAATTATTACATTTTCAAAAATTGAAAAATATTTTTTTCAGTTGTATAAACACGGTCAATTCGTCTGTTAATTGACAATTCGTCTACCTAATGATCATATATTGCGAAATAAACAATAACAGTTGGTAAAATGTTGGTAAGAGTTATTAATTTTTCTGCAAGTTCATTAGCGTCTGCCTATACTTGAAACATTGCCAATGTGTCTGTTAACAGTTGTCATAGGACATCTTAATTATTGAACTTCATTACATTCAAGAGGCAGACGGTAAAAAATGGTTCGGAGACACTATAAGAAAATTGATAATTAACTAATGCCTATAAATTATTGGTAAACCGGCAAACCGTCTGCCTTGTGAAAATTTGTTCATTTCATGCTACTGTTAGTATACACTGTACCTGGAAGACAGTAAAAAATTTATTTTAGTTGATCATTTTTTCAAGTAAATGAATTCATGCTTTAGCCAGAACACCATGTAATCGTCCGCCAATATTTCTTTTCGTGGGTTGCGTCTTCCGGTCGCATGAATGGCAGACGGTAAAATGTTGGTCAAAGAAGCTTTTTTTTGCAAACTAGAGTTGATGTATAAGCATATGTAACATGGTAATAAAATGTTTAACGCATAATACTGTTGCTTGTGGCTGTAAATATGTCCTCTGTAAAAGGCAGACGGTAAAAAATGGTGTCAATATTTTTGTCCCAGGCTCCCGATCTATTAATTAGGTAAATAAGTGAGTCCAATATAACATTTTTGAAACGTTAAGCAATATCATGAATTTACAAAAATTTTTTATGTTTGTTTTCAATTCTGAATTAGAAACTGAACAGAAAAATTCACTTTATCAAATGTTTGATAACTTACTCGTTAACTTGTACACAATGTTTTCTTCTCTACATTCTGAAAAATATTAGGTGTCTACAGCACCTGGTAATTTTTGTCCGTGAATTAACTACAGTATACGCAGCTTTTTAATTTCAACCATTTCCATAAAAAAATTCATTAATATAATACAAAAGCCTCCAGTTTGAATATTCCGAATAGTGAAATTGTGACTTTATATTGACCTTTATTGAAATTTGGTTGAAAGAGTTTTACTTTTTTTATTTCTGTTTATTATAATGTCAAAAATATGAGGGGGTCGGATACAAAATTGAAAGGCCTTCCAGGTACCGATTATAAATCTATTTGAAATTTTTGACATGAGGGTTTTTTCGTAGATATGTAGAACTCAAGTTTCACTATTTTCACGATCTCAGTGTCAAATAGTTATTTAGGTTGAAGTGTTTCAACTAGAATACACTGTGTGCAAATGATACGATATATTTTACCTGCATATCCTATTATGAAAACTGAATGTCTCACAGCGAATAGTTCTTCCAGTTGCACCACTTTCAATATGAAACCGTCTTCGGGTTGTAGCTTAAGATCAACGGCAGTTTTCTTGATCATCTTTTCAAAATCCAAATTACGTTTTCGAGGTACATCCAAAGCAGGAAACAAATCTCCTATGAGACCCATAAATACCTGAATAGGAAGTAAAAACCCATATATTAGTTGAACTTTCAAATATTTTCAGCTTTTCACTTATAGATTTTTCATTTCATATGTTACAGAAACCAAATTCACTATCACGGAGGGTAAAAGCTGGAATTAGACTCCAAAAACAAAGCATTTGTGATCCAGTACTTGATATTGATGTTTCGACCCTGTTATAGGTCTCAAAAGTGGTGCTAGGCTGAAGAAATACAATGCATTGTTGGCTTTAGATACTGATTATTTGAATAAATTAGACTGAGATATTCAGATATTTGGTAGATATGAAGAATCTTGATTCATACCGAATTTCAATTTATGGAGAAATTTTTCTTTGGCACAATGGACGTGATGGGACCATGGGAGAGATTTATCAGTGTACAATCCCAATATATAT
>WOGP01009345.1:0-10785 GCA_015342065.1 Leptinotarsa undecemlineata | reverse complement strand
TGCCTCTAATGCCATAGAATGTAAGTTTTTCTATTAAAAGTTCGTGTGAAACACAATCAAAAGCTTTGGAGAGAACACAAGAAGATTTTAGGTATAAACAAAAATTATAGTGTGTAATCATCAGATAAATCCGAAGAATCTTCATCAATTTCCTCAACTAAATGATCTAATTTCAACATGTTCTTTTTTATAATATGTTCTATACATTTTCTCTATTTCTCGGAATTTATATATTTTAGAGACTCCTTAAAGACCTATTCCACATCTTTCATTTTGAATGTCTCGTTTATTTTTCGTAACAAAACCTTTCTCTTGAGCCCAGACGAGTTCGAAGATATCAAGTTTGCAATGAGGGGGCAGACGCATAAGAATAGTTTTCTTTCTGTGCCATCTTGTCGACTAAATATTTCGTGAAACGAGCATTATTCGAACACACTTTTTTAAACATACTTTCATTAAATGGTATGTTTTTTATCGAGGCCACCCAATGATATCCCCTTTTCTCTATGGATTAGTTGATATTCTTTCAACTTTTATGGAATGATGAATTTTTCATTATATGTACATCACAGTCACATGGTTGGGTAGATTCTAAAGGATTGATCCGAGGACATGTCTCTGTGTGTGTATTTTAAAAAACTTAGGTAGCAAAATGATTTGCAGGAAGTGAAATATTGGCTCAATTCATGAAGAAATTAGTATATTCTAACAAAGGAGGTGAATTTTTTAATGTGTTGTGTTGAGATTCCTTTAGATCGTTAATAATTTTTAAAGGAAGATTCTAATAAAAGAAATTAAACTCTTAGATTTTCTGAAAACTCAGAATTTTTTACAAACATTCTGAAGACCATCATTCGTCATTGCAACTTCTGAAAAACATAAAATTTCTCCAAAAGTTGACAACCTCATATTAAATGAACTTTTTTATTAGAAATTATCATCTCTATCACTTCCTTCAGTTTGGAATCAGATGCAGAAGATATCTTGTATAATATAAACCTTCGTATATTATTACCACAGAAAAACCCTCAGCACGTGCCAAGCCTTACAATTTCCACTAATACTAATATAATATCAAACCGTTGCGTGAAAATCGAGCAACAAAATAAATCGGGAGCTAGGACATTGTATTGGCGGGATTTCTGAAAATAACAATATCCCGGATCTACTTTTATCGAAAAGCTTCAAACTGAAAAGAATAAATTCGTTTTTTATTGTCTTACTTAGAGGCGATTTCGAGTTTTTGTTTGTGTCGCCGAGAGTAATGGAAGGTTCTGGAATGATGCCAATGACGTGCAATGACACAGAACGGGGTCGCAATAAACGCGGTTGTGAGCAGGATACAATACAATATCGTCAATATTGTTATTGTTTCTCATAACAGAGATGCTTACCATAAAATGTAAGCTATTTGTTTGCTGGGATACTGCAGGTCATTATTGAATCTGATTAAGAAATATAATTTGAATGGATATAATACGACCAGTGTAGATTTTGTGTCAGAAGAACATTAGATGGGACCAAAAACAGTAGAAAATATATTTTATAGATACATACTTCATGCATTGTGATCTTCATTATTTACAATCATTCAATGATCGTTATAGAAAGTGAACTGAGCCATTATTAAATCAAACAGTAGAACAGTAACTTGGGAGATGAAACATGAGATCTATTGTAAAAATAGTAGACCTGTCAACACTGAACATGGCTCTCTCTCGTGCGATTGTCTTTATTTTTTTTTTAATGTTTTACTAGTTATTATGCAATTCCGGGCGGAGATAAGGCCAACAAATCAAAAATCCTGAGAATCGGTCCAGCTGTTCTTGAGTAAAAAATGTGTAATTAATACAATTTTGTGACTTCATTTTATATATTAGACATCGACTGTTGGAATTATTACACCATTCTGAAAACAAATCGAGTTTGAAAAAAGTAAAGTAAAAGTTCCATATGAGTCAAGATACAATAATTGACATAAAAGTAGCTTTCAAAACTGCCTGTTCACTCAAAGATGTATAAAAAAAGCATATGTATATCGTAACACAGTTCGCTTCCGGAAGCAAATTGACTTTTGACCGTATCAATTAAATTCGAACCTAACATGGTATGAAACAACGTTCCAACTTGTGGCCGTGCGACGACTAAATACCGGCAAACGATGGTTCGGCCAGTACGGTCACGTGTGTCAAAGGACTACAGGAAAATGCAATAATGCTCTGTCTCCTCTAGTCGTAACGTAACGGTTACGTTACGTGACATTTGTTATGCCAAGTACCGACATACAAAATTGTTGTGTTTAGGGTTATAATCAAACAATTGCTTAATGCTGCTCGTTTATTACTAACTGGCCATATATTCGGTCTGCGATATATTCAGGCTCGAGAGCCTTTTTTTACTTAACGAAGTGCAGGAGCGTACTCTAAAGTTTTCCCTAATACACTACAAAAATGGTATCGTAACTCCGACGAGTATAATTTTTGTTGCGCGTTGAAGTTTCGTACGTCTTGAATTTGGTTAGAGGTGTTGCAAAACATCGTCGCGTATCGTTAGTATGGAACATGACTTCGTCCCGAGAAAATGTTTTCATTTCATTCTGGAAATATGAATATTGCTACAAAACTACAATGTTACTGTTTATTTCTGATTTGTCTAAAAATTATGTGAACCTACATATAGGTAAAGTAAATTAACTTACAGGTTAGAGGAATGACACTCTGAGAGGAATTCAATTTTTAATTATGGAATATCAGCAACTTTAGGTTGATGATGGCCACTACCTTGCACTGACAAGAGGCCAAATAGACCCGTTCCGATAGCTGAAAACCTATTCCAGCAGTTGTATCGCTAACAGCATATGCAAGAAATACTTCTGTGAAGTTTCCTGCATTGACACATGTTGGATATAATCCAACGCCCTTCGTGGTATCAGCCAGGGGAACAGTTGTTTTCGGAAAGGTGTCAGTCCATTAATTAAAAGTGTAGGGAGTTGAGACTGACCTGAGTGAATGGTTCTTTCAGTTAATTTGATTTACAGCCAGTCTTCAAATATGCCCAATGAATATATGTGAAAATACGTAGTCCCTCGAAATTTTACAATAACCAAATGAAAGTGATGATTCATTTCTCAATTACGATATCCACATATTACATTGTTGTTAGTAAATAGTAGTGAGTATGAATAATACATGATCGAACAGATGATAAGAAGGTAATATTGGAATATATAATTAAATTTGAAACTCTCAAAATCAGATTATGGAGAACATGCGGTTTATGTTGTTCAGTCCTGAATTGTGTAGTAAGCAAAAAAATCAAACAAATCGAGTTGAATGAAATATAAGCCTCAGTAGGGAAAACCGGTTTACGGAATTTACTTTCAATCACGATTTGTTTTTTCATTTGAATGGATTTTTCCGGGGTCCTTTCCAATAATACACAGACAAAGGAAAACAAATACATACGCCAGTGGAGAGAAAGAAGAAGGGAGACATAATCGAAAGATTATGCAAATGTCATTTTGTTTGGGATATTGGATTTATGAAAATAGCGCTCACGGAAACTTCACTGTATTCTGTATTGATAGGTATGAATATAGGGATATAAATATGGTAACAAGGTTTTTGGTGCATATGAAAAATTCATTACAGACGTAAGAGAACGAGGATAAAACAGCGGATTCTCAAACACGATATTACATGTTGTGCACTTTGTGACCAGTTTGCTTCACGTTGAATTTGGTAAAGTTACTTTTTGACAATAAACAAGGTGATCACAACTCCGTCACCGAGTTGGAACCCGTCCAGCAAAAGGCCCATATAAAATCCGCAGAGATCACTTCACTCTTGCGACAGCACAAGGATGACCTAGTGCATGGGTCTTCTTCAACAACATTGAAGACCTTGACTTATCAAAGCGCCTGACATTCTCTTTCGTCAGGTCGAGTGGGCTGTAGTCTGAAACTGAGGGGTTTATCTTGGCGTGCTAAGATGGAGTTGTCAACACCTCAATCTACTGTAGTCGCGTGATGGGTATAGATTTTCCAGAAAAAAGGTGCAGGGCCTGTCGCGAGGCGCCTGAGACCCTGATGCACTTGCGTCAGCATGTCCAGCATATGCGGTCTCAGCTTTAGGGGATAGGGCTAGACCACCGTAACCATAGGGAAATGATAATAATAATTTATTGAATCGCGATCACAAGGTAATAAAGGATATGTCGACATTTATAAAATTAATGATAAAAACGTGAAACACAACAAACTGATATATACAAGTGTCACATCAACATAAGAAAAATTAAAATATAGTAAATATATAATATATTATAAAACTCACTCAGCAATACTGCCGGTAATCAGGAATTCTTTTAGGCTTTGTTTGAAAATCTTTTCTATATTTTCCCTTTTTATGCACTGGGATATACCATTGAAAGTTTTGCCCCTCCGTAGGATGAACATTTCTGTATAGGTTAGCTATTTTTTTTAACCTAAGAAAGTTTTCATTTCTTGTATATAGAATATGCTCTAAAATCTGAATTGCGAAATAATTTCTGATTTTTGTGATAACTTTTATTTTCAAGGCAACCCTGATAAAATGAATACTTGGCCTTCCTCAGATCTGAATCGTTGATTTTTTTTGTTAACCAAAAGAGATCGCGCAAGTTATCTCCTATATTAATAATTTCATTTGTAACCCATGGCTTTGTAATTCAAACGATCTTTTAATTTCAAAGTTTCCGAAATCTCAACAGTCCTCCCGTGTATGTCCACGTATTTACAAAGTATTCAAAAAAGACACATTGGGGCGCAAAAAAAATTATCTGTTGCATGACAATGACTGTTTTTTAATAAAATACGTAATAGAATCTAAATGATCTAATTCCAGCTTAACAAGGGCTTGACCAGTATACTGAAATGTGTCGAGTGCCGTGCCAAGGGAATATGATAATAACAATTCCATCAAGTAGATGAGTTAATGGCAAAGTAGATCCTGCTGGTTGGCTGTCAACATTACTCCTATTAACAATGTCATAACAATACAATCTAATAGGTGCAACCAGTCGTATTGAAAAAGTGCGGTTTTTTACGAGCCAATTCCACGCACTCCTTTCGGTTGTTTAGGAGAAATACTCACGCAAAAGCTTGGATTTACGCGTTTGTATAACGCATAGCTCAGATTATCTGGTAAATTTCTCCAGTCGATTTCAGAAAAAAACGATAGACAAATATAAATGAAGTGGCACTTATATTTGACGTTGGAACTTCTCAGGAAACTAAAAATACCCTCTCAACAAGACAATATAAAAAACTGGAAACCTCACGAAAAACTACTGGAAAAAATCAAACTTTTATGAAGGAACATTTTCAAATACACGTACACATTTCACAATATGATGTTTTTTGTTATTGAGAAAACAAAAAAACATGATTACCTTCCCTTATTCTTTGTCTTGACAAATGAGTGACCAAAAAATTGTGACTATTATATCAAAAAGTGCTGAATCCCAATTACTTTCTGAGGCCGAAATTTCAAACATGTATGTTATCCTATACCTACAATCAAAGCTAAGAAAACCCATAAAGTCAAACTGTATTTTCGAACGATTAATTCAGAGACTTCGTGAGTCCTAAATGTAGAACAAAGGGTCGGCGAAAGTCCCATTCTCTATTTATCGACAATAACTCGGTTTTATTACAAAGGGTCTTCACAGCTTAATATCCTTCACCATCTTGAAACAATGGAGATGAGTTAACTCTTGGGAAATGGGTGTACATAAAATTGATATTAATTTCTCGGCTGTGTAACGAAGAGTTTTCAAACATAGATAAGTCATAAGTGAAAAACTGTGATCTTACCGATTTTCTTGCAAAACGTAGATGAAGATCTTACCTGGAAAAAAACAACATATGTCAGCAAAAAATATCAAATAGCTACTATGATTTACTTTATATGTAAATAGAAATTGTTAACACTTTTCCAATAACTCATAATTCAGGACTATTGAAAAACTAGAAATGATCATTCGCTGATAAAATCAAAACTGCAGATCCCTGAAAAGTCCAGGTGATTCCCAGTAATGATTTTTTTATTCTATTTCAAATATCGATAATGCGATAACATGAGTTTTCACCGTTTTTGTATATTATAAAAAAATGCTGACAGAAAAGAGCACGTACATTTTTTTTATTGATTACCGATTCTGGAAAATTCAGTAGCATAATCATTATGATAATAATGCAATTATTGCGTGTGGCCATCACAAAGACACATGGATATGTATTAATATAATAATAATAATAATATTCAAAAACTTCAAAATTCATCACTCATTTGTTACATCAATCCTACAACTGATTGAATATTCATTGCAACTACTCTACATAAAATATCCTAAGAAATGTTCACTTGAAATTCATAATAATACTTGAAAAATATCCTACATAGAATACTTATATTTTCTACCAATTAAATCTCAAAATTTCCCAAAATGGTGGAAGTTTTTTCATAACTTATTTGAGCAGCTAATATAATTCCCAAATGATTTATATTTCCAATGAATTCTTGAAAATTTAAGGAACTGTGATTCATATGAAAAAAAAAACAACTTTGTCGGTAGAGAATTTCATTATGAACAAAAATGTCATGGATCATTTTAATGTCGTATTAATACTTCCGAATAAAAACTGACTGAAAGTTCGACATTAAACAAAATAAGCTTCACCAGAATTCAGACATCATTACTTCTTCTTCTTCTTTTTTTTATGGTCTTTGCTTCCCTTCGCTGCAGTAGACCAATATCATTACTTCATTTTCAGATATATTTTTCATCTAGTATTGAATACGCAGAATGATAAGAATTTCCTTCATGTTTATTTATCGACAAGTTATCATAACCAAACATGAAACGGTGGTTTTCATAATCTTGTTTAGTTTCCACCGGAAACTACAATTACGCATAACTACCCGACAACTTCCAACCAAGATTACTTGAAATGGAAAGAGTCAAAGTTATTTTTTATTTGTATATGCGAGCATTTTCGAGATAAATGTTAATTACCTTTTCTGCTTTTTGTTTATTAAAAAAAATTCAATATTGAATTCAGTTGAATCGAGGTCAGTAAGTATTACATTTGTTTTCCAAGTCGATTTCCAATCTGTTTGCTATAATCGCAGATGTGTCATCGACATGTTGTGTAATAAGAGCATCGTATGTGAAAATAAACAATTTCATTCACATACAGAGAATATAACACAAGGCTCAAAGAAGAGCCGTGTGGAACTCCGAAATCAACTGTTCTCATCCTTTCCTTCTCACAGAAATTCAGACTGACTGTTTTCGATCAGTCAAAAATGGTGGAAGCCAATCCATTACTGTTCCTCTGCTACCATATGCCTCTTACTTTCTCAACAATATATAGCTTTATATAATTGTTTGTTATTGAAATTAATTTGAATTTTCAAAACATCAAAATACTGATTTCATTGCTCTTCGCAATTTTTAGAAAATATTTTTTTATTAAAGGTTAGACAATTTCCATTCGATATATAGGATTCAACGTCTTAACTGAGTGATCCATTCTTTTTAATCAGTTGGTCGAATCACCACCTGTTTCTTCAATCCCTCCAAACCCTTGCCGATACAATTCGATTGGGAAATCGACCCGAACAAAAAAGTTCTTAATAGTTTATTATCCTTCCTTATATTGGCGATATCTTGAATTGCCAGCCAGCATTCATGAAGTCAGGAATTCCAACCTCTTCATCTATAATTCACAACGATCTCGATAGGAGTTCTACTCCATTCAGAGGAATAATGGAGAGAAGTGAAATGTTCAGACACAACTAAACGAATCCATAAATATATTAAAAGGTATAATGGCGAAATTTCTTAAATGGCAGAAATACGAAGTGACGTGCCAGAAACCGCCAGGGAGTCCCTGTAACGAACAAAACTCACTTCAGCTCTATACTCTCGATAAAAGGTAAAAAAAGCCACCGCTACAATATAGAAGTCGGGAACAATGCTTATTAAATTTATGGCATTTTTTCTCCGCTAAATTGTTTTGTAACCTCTTGGGGACGTTGAGTTGATAAGAATGAAATGAAATGGTCAAATGCGATTTTTTCCTAGATGAAATACGGCTGAAACAATTCGAAATTAGTGCTTTGGCAGACCGAAAGTAACATGTTGAAAACTGTGTATCTGAAACATTGAGGATCTGAAATAGAGTAATGAATGAGGAATTGAATTTAGGCTTCTTTCTACATTTTCCTACATTTTGATCGGTTATAGGGTCGCTTTAGCTTTGTAACTAATAATAATGACATTTGATAAAATTCATTCGAATATTCGTTTTAAGTAACCTAACTATAAAAAAAATCAATGCAAACTGTTTCTTCAATACACGAGTTTCATGGATTTGTCAAGCCGCTCGACTTTATTTTGTAACCCTATCAAAACTTCTAAGATATTAAAATAAAATGTGATACTCGAACCTCTGACGTAGAAAAAATCTGAAACAAGCATTTCTCCAATCACTAGAACTAACTAAACAATTTAGTTCACTTCATCTCCTGAAGCTAACTCTGGTCGGCGAAACGTACGTTGAGAAGACTATTTTGCAGTTCTGGTGATTGGGAAAAGTGCTCGTTTTGAATTCACTGAGGTAATAATTTTAATTTTATGGTGTTATGGGTAATTATAATGTGCACGAAATGCTCAAGCTAAGTAATACTTATATTTACTTGATAAGGATTAATATCGTATATGTCTATTTAGACAGATACGAAGTTTGGGAAGTTATTTAACTTCCCAAATTACGACATTGAATGTTACCATCATTTTAAACATTGGAATGGATAAAGAAACGTAGATATCTTGAGAAGATTTATTTTTTGAAGACCTATAAAAGAAGAACAATAAGTAGTAAATTGTTTTGTTATATTTCACAAGGATTGTTTTCGTTTAACTTTGCAGGATAACACCACCGTCCCTTTTTTCACAAATAACTTAGTTATATTACAGCCAATTCAGACAAAACGTTGATAAATTATTCACGTAAACCTTTCTCTTGAATAATTTCTCACCAAAGGGTGAGAACCATATAAAAATCAATTCGGTAGTTTTTGACAACGGATCAGATAACAGAACATACAGTCTATTTTTTTAATCATTCCTTTAGAAATCCTATATATCTATGTCAAAATACTTTCATTGAAATACAATTATCATGCCAAATATTTAAATAGTATGCTGGGCCAAACATTGCAATACAATCACCCCTGAACTATCAGTTATCGTACTATAATATGATACACGCTCATGACTAGTACATCGGCGGTTGTTATAATTGAAGATTAAGCCCTTTTGGCATGTGGACTAACCCGGTAGCAGGATTAAATGATTAGCGAGGGTAGAACTAACCCTGGCCCCAGACAACCCGACCGATCATTAATATTTTCGCAAAAAGGGAAAGCCTGTTTTACTAATTTATTTTCATTACTGCATTGTCTGAATTAAAGTGTCCGTTATAATTTGACCGAATACAGAAATTTCAGCAGGATGATGAAAAATGCATAGGATAGTTAATGATGAAGGATTATAAAGGTGATGAATCTAATGATATTACGAAGTGAGTGATGAAAATTTCTATTTGTGATCAAGCAGGACTTATGCATTTTTGGCTTCATACATTTTTAACAAGATAATCTGACAAGTAGGAACATTCGGCCCATACATTTTTTATGATCCTCAAATAGTAGCAGACGTTGGTTCCACTCGGTGTAGCCTCAGTGAGATAACATTGTAGCGGCAGGAGAATGTGGAGAATGTGGTTTCGCGCAAACATTTTCTAACAAACTCCCGCCGATGGTATAGGAACGATTTTAGTGTATGGAAACATGATATACATCAAGACTAATGATATCTTCGTAAACAGAGAAAGCACATTTTCCCATTCATTTTACCATTTCAATTCACACACTCAATATATTTATTAATAAAATAGTACCTAAATAGAACACCATTAGACCGGATTAAATCATGATGGCATCCTCTTTTCTAGAGAATATCAAAAATATCTCAGGTGTGCCTCAAATCATACAAAAGCATTGAAAGCATTGAATTGTAAATATTCGAAATACACTCTGTGCAATATCAATGAGCCATGCTCCACCTCCGATCTGGCTTCCAATTACGCTCAGCATGTCCGGGAATAATTCGTTGCAGCTGAAAGTATAAAGAATATAGCAAGTTTTTTAATCACGATAGCTTGCTATATACCTACCTACTCTCAAGCTACGTTAATACTTTTTCGCATTTCAACAAAACTCTATCAAACTTATTAAATTATAAATTTAATCTAACTTGCTGACTATTTCCTTGCATTCATCCATCCTGTGAAAAAGTTTCCTTCTTGCAAAGAAATCGAGTCAATTAATAAACTTTTCCACTATTTATCATCTATCCACGATGAAATGATCGAAAAGTTAATTACCTTGGGTGGTATTTAGGTAGGTTTAAGGCAAGATAAGAAAGACAAAATGAGATCAAGCCTATAAAAACTAAAAACGATGACCCTATACTACAAATGAGTTACTTTTCTCTCCAACATCGAAACTGTAAGTGCAAAAAATTTCTAACTAATTCTGATTGTCAACATTATTGACAAACTCAGTATATATTTATTCTTGTTCATATATAGATGCAAAATTTGAAAATACAGGGTGTTTATTAAACATGCGGCAAAAAATTAAGGCACTATTTCTTGGAATGATATTTTGTTCT
>WOGP01009344.1:0-10785 GCA_015342065.1 Leptinotarsa undecemlineata | reverse complement strand
GTATAGAGTTACTTATTTGCAAATTGATTACTTCCTTCCTTTCTTTGGAAGATTCCCTTATCCTCTTTTTTTTGTATCAAGATGGAGTAGTAGAAAGCCAAAAATTTTCTTTCCCAAAAATATTTTTAGTTCAAAAATAAAGGACATATGCTATTAAAAATACATTGCATTATAGGTGCAGCTCCAATAAAATGATAAAAAGAAGAAAACAACATACAAATACTATACAGGGGTGCGCAAAAGTCCGGAATGAAATTAATATCTTTTTAACCAGTATTTTAGGAAGAAAACACTCAGTTGATTTCACGTTGTACGCATTTTTTGGAAAAAAATTAATTTTTTTTTCAACCCCTTAGCTGCAACCCTCCCCCAACTTTTTTTTTCAAATGCAAACCTATGTTGTGTATAGGCTTATTGAAAAGCTCATAAAAAACTAATTATGATCATACCTTTTGAAAAGTTACGAATACCTAGCTTAATGCTATCTACGGGTGAATTAACGTAACAGATACTGAAATTGGCCTCCACCCTCTACTTGGCACGCTCCCGTCTACGGAATTCCGAATGGCCTCAGCCGGTATGTTTTGTGATTTCACTCTAATTCTGCTTTTCAGATCTTCAATATTATCCGGCCTATTTTGATAAACCTTATCTCTCATATATCCCCAATAAAAATAATCTAATGGCGTTAAGTCTGGGGATCTTGGCGGCCATTCAATTGTACCACGTCGTCCAATTCAGCGTCCTGCAAATATGTCATCGAGATATTCTATGACATTAATACCAAAATGTGGAGGAGCGCTGTCCTGTTGGAATCAAAATGTTTCAGTGGTGATATCTGGATCTGCTTCATTGGGAAACATAACAGCTAAAGCAGGGACTAATTCAAAGCGTAAAAAGTCTAAGTAGCGTGCAGCTGTAAGGTTTCCCTCAAAAAAGTATGGCCCTAATATTCTGTTGTTGATGATGCCTGCCCATACATTTATTTTCTGAAGATGCTGCGTACGAGCTTCGCATATCCAGTGTGGGTTTTCCTGACTCCAGAATCGATAGTTCTGTTAACTACTCCATGTAAATAAAAAGTAGCTTCGTCCGAAAAGAGTATGTTGAGATGAAACCTATTATTCTCGTCACATCGCCTCATTATTTCTTCACAAATTTGCAAACGCCTGTCATAATCATCTTCCAAGAGCTCTTGCACAAGACATACCTTACATGGGTGGTATTTTTCTGTTTTCAAAAACCTGTCGATCGTACGTCTAGACACAGGATTGTTTTGGGCTAATCAAACCGTTGACAAATGTGGAAATTTCTACAGAGATCCGGCAATGTCCAATTTTTTATCATCGTCTAAAACATATGGCCGGCCACTTCTAGGCAAACATACATAGTATTTTCAATTACTGTCAAATACTGATTAAAAAGATATTAATTTTATTCCGGACTTTTACGCACCCCTGTATATGTACACAGACAAACACACACGTTTCAAAAATAAAAATACCAACAAGTGTCAAAATTCGGAAATTTTCAAAAGGTGGTCTGTAGGAATATCTGCTAGAAGTATTAATAATAATTCTCAATATACGTTTTTAGACAATAAACACGTCAAGTGTTCGAGTGGTTAAAATTTATGAATGATGAATAACTAAGTTGGCCAATTTTTTTGTTTTTTGGGACCTGTTTTGTCGAGTTACTGGAATACTGAAAACCTCATGAGTTCACTGCGTTTTAGTTAGCCGTATTTATGACATTATCGTTTTCTTCAATTATATCCTTCTCTTATTCAATAATGAGATGCCTTCTGAAAGCAACTTGTGCAAGAACAAACATATCATGTGATAATGCTCAACAAGATTAGAAAAAAAATATATTTACAAAAATAAACGCGCAAAATAGAATAGTTTTGAGGTGATGTAGAAATGTATCACTATTTTCGGGTATATAGGCCGTCGATTTTTGGATTTTCTTCCTGGAAGAAATTCCAAGAAATCCACGGCTTTCAACCTCGGAAAATAGTGACACTGGAAACCTCAGCCGCGAAAACATTGACCATTGTGATGTAGAAATGAATTAGAATATCGGGTATGAAACTTCTGGTGTGGGATCTGACATTGACTTTGACATTGTCAGTGATAATAACTGGAAAATCGTGGTTTTATTTTTCCTTTTGCATATTTATACCGATTTGCATGTGGTTGAGTGTCTTCAGTATTAATTTATTCCTGGGTCTTTTCATTTTCCATTCAAAACAAAATCACGCAATTTTTTCATTTGAACGAAATTATAATAATAGATCAGTTTTCAGTTTCAAAGTTTCATTTCCAAATGCAAGAAACTCCACCGGATATTTGAAAGATAAGGAATCGGAGTCCAACCCAAACTATTAATTTTTTTAGAACAAAACACAAGCACTGCAGGAAAAGCCTTAAGCGCTGAGCGGTGCATGTGAGAAAGTAGAGATTCACATTGAAACTTTATTCCACTCAAACAGTGAAGTTCGAGGTGTACTGAGTTGAACCTCAAAATGATGAGCAGCCACAGTCCATCGCATATTTCTGATATGTACAGCTCTTTGTGGAATCAAATATGCCAAATCACAAATCTCCAACCTTTCTTCGATGTTTCAGGCGGATGGCTCTTTTCTGGATGGAATACTGCAGGTTCAGGGTATGCTTACATACATGAAAACAATACTGCAAAGAAGGTCTGATATGAGCTTTATCAAACATCAAAAGTTGCTAAGGTGTGTACAGTTTTATGGTTCGGAACAGTGTTTTAGGCTTTTGAGAAGCAGCCTTTGCAATTCCAGCAATGTGATTGTGGCAAAACATTTTAACCCCCAACAAACTTATCGAAGCAGAAAGCGGGGATGTTAATTCAGGTAAGTTGTGGGTCATTTCAGCCAATGGACTCATTCAGACCAATTTATTTTTTTTTATTGAAAATTATATATTATGAAAGTAAATCATCTCCCAAGTATCTCACAAAATTTTCCGGTTTACATCTCAACTAACAACTGAGCAAGAGCCATTGAAAATGTGAGATCGCCCTCGGTACATCGTGACGTCACACCAGGCAAACGAGCTTCGAGCGATGGCAACCGGTCCTGTAGTTGGAGATTATGAATCCACAATATCGTCAATTCAATTTAATTTTCTTCAAAGTAATGTATACATCAATTATGGGTAACTGGCATTTTTGAGACAAAAGTTCTATGATAAATAAAGAGTACCTTGGTATTCCAATACATAATTTCGGATTTTTCTCTATGACGTAAATATATCTTTGCTCAATATTGTTTTTCGAATTCCAGTTTTCATCTAATATTCCAGACCGCCAGCATTCCCTTGTCGCCGAGTCGACTGATGTGACGCCAAGCTTGAGCACGTCCCGTTTTGGTGAACGTCACATTCAACAATTGATTTGAGAGGAGAGACAGAGTGATAATTCAGATTTTTTGCAGATCCACTATTTAAAAAATAAACTTTCAAATTATGAAATAAAAAAAATTGTTAAATGAGTCCATTCATTATGATGCAAAACTACCTTTGAAACTTACAACAGATGCTTCTAGTTATGGAGTTGAAAGCAATATCAACTCATATTATGCCTGACGGCACTTATAAACCTGATTCGTATGCATCACGTACATTATATCAGCGGCAGAAAAAATTACTCTCCAATTATAAAGGAAGCTCTAACCGTCATTTTTGTATTAGAAAAATTCAATCAACATCTTTATGGCACGGAATTTCTATTAGAAGTAGATCACAAACCACTTCTTGCTATTTTTCACCCGCAAAAGGATATTCCACAATTTTCTGCAATATTATCAAATTATAATTATAGAATTACATTCGTACGATCAGAAGACAATTTGGCCGATAGTTTTTCACGGTTAACTCAACCCATTAGGGAAACTGAACATGATGGTGAAATTGAAGAAGTTGATTTCATATTTTTTTTACAAATAAACATTACTTTCCTATTTACTTTATTTATTCACTTGTGCGCGATGAGGCATATGTCCTCTTTTATGAACAGGAGGGAACGAAGCAGCACCTTTGATGTGATTTTTTTTCTTTCCTTTTTTTATAAGCTTAGGTCTTCGAATACTTTTATATTTTATGATTGTTCCGAATTACATTTTAATAAACAAAGATTGCATTATAAAAGTACTAAGTATGGAAGAGGGTTCTTTACTGTGGAACAACCGGTTGATCATTCCTTCGAAACTAAGATTATCAGTTTTAAAGGAACTTCATTTATCACACATGGGTGTATTCAAGATGAAAAGTTTAGCGAGATCTTTTTTGTGGTGGCCGGGTCTGGATAAAAATATAGAAGTTATCGGTAAGAATTGTGAGAAATGTTTATTGAATAAGAACACTCCAAATGAAGCGGTACTTACGAAATGGCCTTGACCAAATGAAACATGGTCCCGTCTTCACATTAATTTCATGGGACACCTCTTACGAAAATATTTTTTCATTTTGGTTAATGCTAATTCCAAGTGGATTGAAGTTTATCCAATGGCATCAATCACCGCCAAAACAACTATTGAAGTTTTGAGAACTACTTTTTTTTGGTAGTTTTGGACTTCCACAAAAAAAATGTTTCAATAACGCACCTACATTTAGTTCAAACGATTTTCTGATTTTTTTTCAACAAAATAATATTGAACATGTCACTTCCCCTCCTTTTCAGCCTTCTTCAAAAGGTGCGGCCGAAAATTTGGTTAGGACCATTAAAAACACTGGATACAATCCAGCATATTTAATATTTGACCGTAAATGTTAGTTACTCTTGAAATCTACCAAAATGTAAGGAATTCTACTTGGATAATAGGAAAAATAACAAAAAGATCAGAAAAATTTGTGTATTCAGTGGAAATTCCAGAACTTGGACATGTATGGAACAGACATTCGAATGGAATAAAAAAGTTTACTTTTAAAGAAGCCTCTGTACGCAACTTATACAAGTAACAAGGGCGAACTTAGATAGTGAGGGTGATAACAATGAAGTATTACCGACCTCCCATTCACCTCAACGTACTTTGGCCAAAGTAAGACCAAGACGTCAAATGAAACCTGTAGATCGGTTAAAGTATATGAAATTGTAATTTTTTTCTTTCAGTTGTAGTTCATTGTAATATACTCAGTATAGTCGTTCTTATTGGATGGCGTTAGTTTTTAGGTGTAGATAAAAACGAACATGTATGGCAGTATATTTTGCAGTCGATGGTAAATAAACACCTTTTTGAAACCACGAGTGTTTTCAATTAATTATTGATGTCAAGTCCCAATACATTACACTTACCATGAACGATGGTTGCAAATGTTATTTTTCAACTTCAATGAAAAATGTGCAAATAACTCCAATTCGCTAAATGATCCATTTCTGTTTATTTATGAAAATCAATGTTTCAACATCTCTGTTTTTGTGTTACGAGCATATCTAAATTTATGAGATTCAAACTCCCATTGTGATCTTGATGAATTTATTTTGGCAACAAGAGAATATTTCAATAAATCGTACCGAAACAATACTACGTTCCTATCACCAAACCTGTATTATGAAAATAGTTCAAAAATGTTTTGGATTTGATATTGTTGAAATGTACAAAATTGGATCGATTTCCGACAATAATCCTTGATAACTCCGATTCAAACCGTATCAGAGGTTAAGTATGAAAAAAACAACGAATTTTCAATCCGTCAATTATGTGAAGATTGTAACTCCTTCATTGTTTTTTGAAGCAGTGAAAATTGTATTGAGTTTTTCAGAAAATATTTTAACTGAAGTATCACCAAAATAGAACAGATACCGTCATTCAAATATTGAAATGGTTTCACGTCAATTTTTATTTGAAGAAATGAAACCCTAGCACTATCCATTCTTGATGACAAATATGATTTGATATGTTTCCGAATATACATATTGAACCATAAATTGGAAAATGTATTTATTTTAAACAGGAAGTTTTGGGCAAACTTTCTTGAAAGTTCAAGTTCAGCGCTACATTCAATGGAACGGTAGTGTTTATCATGTTTTACAACACTTGCAATCGAAAATAAAAAAAACCAATGAATTATTCATTACCATACGATCGACTCATCTACAAGATAAAAACTGTTTGTTTGAAGGTGGTTGACAATGTTTCATGTTGGATTTTATTAGTTCGAGCTTCTATTGTCTAATATAATAAACCCGATTTGAAATCCCTGAGGGTCAATGAAATTGAAAAGAATAGCTGAAAATAACAATTATATTTAGCAAAAAATCCTGAACTGAAATTGCAATAAAATAATATACAAGCAACAATAGAATACTGAACAATCGAAAAGAAATGAGAAATAAAAATTTTCATGCTAAGTTACTTCACGACGTTTCAATTGTTAGTATCCACAATCGTCATCACCCGAATACCCTAGGTATATAGGGTAGAGACGCGCGTACAACCATCTGAGTCTTTTCCTCGTTCTGAGATGTAGTACTCTCCAATTTCATGGATTTGTTGATCGCGAGTACACTCTATCCATTCGATTTCAAGGTTACCTGAAGATATTCCACTTCTTTCTCTAAGATGCTCTAGGATGGTAGTTTGATGATGCGTGCAGGTACTATCCATGTTCGTGTATTTTCGGTACACTTTGTGGTGAGTCTAGCACTACGACAATTGATTAGTACAATGAGGAATGTTATCCGCTGGTCCTGTTCAATCTCTATGGTGAACTTGATGCTTGGGTGTTAAGAAAAAGGTTTAGAGGATCCCTTTCATCTAAATGTATCTAAATGACGAAGGTGTCATCCACATAACCTAGACACAAGGTGGGTTTTAATTCAAAGTTGTCAATTGCTTCATCTTCAAAACGTTCCATGAAGTAATTGGCTATCATTGGGCTGAGTGGACTTCTCATCGCCAGGTCATCTAGTTGCCCATTGAAGTTTCCCCTAAATTGGAAGTAACTCCCCGTGAAACATGCCCTGAAGAATTCGTCGATATCCCTCCTCCAGCCTCATATGAGAAAGACAAACTCCTACGTCAAAGATTTCACAGACTTCATTGGTGAAATTGTGGAGCCGACGGATATTCTAGTCAACTTTGATGTTGGTTTACCAATATCCGTTAAAGAAAAACGGTTTTTCATTAACCAGCTGATGCACCTCTACGAACGATAACACTCAGAAGTGAAACCTTCTGCGAGATAAGGATTAACGAGGTCTTACCTTTTAACATGTGATTCCTAACACGTATTGGACGATAGCAACTGAAAATCGATCGTTCAGCCTGGGGCTTGAACCACCGACCAATACGGCAGTCAATTCGAGTGAGTGAACAAAGTACCCACGTCTAACCGACTGGCTACCGACCGACTGGAAGACTCACTGAGGGGGCTAGTTTACTTGTTCACGAGTGATATCATCGGACTCTTCATAGCATGTCTCACCGGGAGTCACTTTCAGTGGTTCCCCTCCACTGAAAGTGACTCCCGACAGTGACTGATTTATATGAACAACTAGATGGCGTGTCGATGGAAAGTCCACTCAGTCCAGTGATAGCAAATTATTTCTTGGAAGATTTTGAAAAGAAAGCAATTGACAATTTTGAATTAAAACCGACCTTGTAGCAACGTTACGTGGATGATACCTTCGTTATGTGGAAACATGAAATGGACGCTCTGAACCTTTTCCTAGACCACTTAAACGCTCAACACCCAAACATAAAGTTCACCATGGTGATTGAACAGGACCAGCGGATAGCATTCCTTGTTGTACTAATCGAATAACGTGGTGCTAAACTAATCCACAAAGTGTATTGAAAACCCACGCACATGGATACGTACCTGCACGCACTATCGAACCACCATCCAAGTCAAATGAGAGGAGTCATCTCCACTCTAACGGAACAAGCTCATAGAATATGTGGACCGTAGCATCGAGAGAAAGAACTGAAACATCTCCAAGTGACCTTGAGATCGGAGAGATACAGTGTACCCGAGATCAATAAAGCCATAAAGTTGAGTAGTGCTATGGCTTAGAATTAGGAGAAAGCTCAGATGGTCGCATGCGCGTATCTAACCTATATCCCTAGGGTCACGGACAGAATTGGAAAACTCTTATAGAAACACAACATTGAAACGGTTTTCAAACCCACCAAGAAGATACAATGAAGCTTCAAGTCGGCTAAAGACAAAAGGGAGACCATCTACCAGCAGCAGAGATTTATCGCATACCGTACAGTTTTGGGCAGGTATACATCGGTACCACCAAAAGATCCATGTGAGAAAGATTGAAAGAGCATAAGACAAGCTGCAGACTAGGCCAAATGGACAAGTTGGCTGTGGAAGAACATCCAGTGAAGGAAATCACAGGATTCTGGTTGAAAACACGGAACTCTCTGCTCCCAACCAAGGATAACATAGCCAAGTGGTACAGGAGACGATAGAAATACATAAACATACGGATAATCTCAACAGAAAAGAAAAACTTTGAACCTCAATCGAATATGGAATCCCATTCTGAAGAGTTCAAGAATAGCATGACTACAGGTAAAAAAGGTCGAAATATGTTATCGACAATTAACCCAATACAGATTTAGGAATTATCACACCAAACTACCTGAATCAACAGAAACAGGTTTTACGAAATTTCCCTGAGCCACGTACAGATATTAGCACACCAAACTAGCTGAGGGCTCAGCATAAATACGCGTTATGCACCCGTAATGTCTAGTCATTGGAGATATTTACTCAAGATGTATAAACATCGGAAGAAACTAGCCACTCGTTGAACAAAGCGTCAGGAAATAATCCAAAAATCCACATCTTTCAAATTTAAAGAATATTAACACTTTTCACCGAAGTTCGAACTCACATCATAATAGAATCAATAGTAAATGAATTATTCAAAAAGTTGACTTTGAACTGTGTAGTAAATGGCACTATTTTCATTTCATGAAAATAGAGAATTCATTCAGTTAGAGGTGCATTGATTCTGCTACGTAACGTGACTGAAGAGAGTGCAAATAGCAATGTTGCTTCCTAGGTGGTTAATGAACATAGTAGTCGATAACTTCATCACTAATTTTTTTTCAATTATTGAACACGTTGAAATCAGAAACTGAAAAATAATTCCAGATTGAGTTCTGGCATTGCCATCTGTTTTAATTTTTGAACTAGCAATGCGCTATTTTCAGCAGAGAGACATTTGTTCGATTCTGAAACCAAGTTTCCCTTGAAACCCAAGAAAAAATGATTCTTCTGAATGACTTAAAAGACTCATAGTATCTTTCAAATATCCCCAATCTATAGCCCCTAGAATTATCAATGGGTTGTCAATTGGAATAAAAACTATAAGTAGTTCAAATATCGAAAAAAATATTTCTTTAACTTCTCAACAGAAAACTGTATGCTTGGTGTTGAAGATATTTCTATTTTCAATTGTATTCTGTGTTTTGTATGCTGATTGTTTCAATACATTTATTGTCTGATAGTAATAACTACTTTCTGACCATTCCTATACAATGTGAATTTTAAATTGGAACATAAACAATTGAATTCAATTGTCAGTTATTTTAATTCGAAACTGAAATTCCAAACAACCAACGGTAATTTTCAAAAATTGATCTGCTGAAGGTGAGAAACGGCATTTTATCGATAAATAGCGTTATGCGTCACTTGTGGTTATGACGCATAACGCTACAAAAAAATCAATAGGAAATTTGACAAGGTGATACATTTCGGTAAGTTTTCATTAAAATTAGTATTTTGTGTGGATACATAGTTCAAATGGTGATATATTCGATCACGTCGTACCAATTAGTGTGTTCAGTGTGTAAACGTAAGATCGACCGTACAAGAATAAATGTCCTTGAAACCTAATTCTATAAAAGGGTGAGAGGTTGATCTCATCTTCATCCTATGAATGTACAGGCGAATCCATGAATTTATACATGACTCATTTCGATATGAAGAACTATCGCACTATCAATCATTTGAAAAGAAAATTGGTATACCGTTCTGTATATTCCAATTATTATTCATAGTGAAAAATCTTTATCATACTTTATTCTCAAGCCGTTCATTTATAGACTATTCATTGAATCAACAGAAAAAATTTGAAATTGCTAACTTACTTGAAGTAGTAACCGTCTTCAGTTTGCTTCTTTACATCCACTAAAGTTTCAACTAATCTACAGTAGTGAATACGAACTGAAATTACTATAACAAATAGGATAATTATTTGATCCTTCATCTCTGGCAATTTATATTTGAATGCTACAGTTCTTCTTCAATCAACTAATTTATAGTCATTATTTCTCACCGTAGTAAATCAGTAACCAATGATTATTTTTTCATTATTCATACACATTTGTCTATTTTTCGGAACAGAATAATGAAGAACTTCAAAGATTATATTATACTAATGATTGACGAAGGACGTCAGGTTTATCTTGCATGCATAACATACAGTGTGTTGATAATAAGCGATCTGCAAAATAAATCGATTCATAAAAAAAACAGTAGAGTAAAGGTGCCTGATGTGGAATACAATTTTATTTCAATGAGAAAAAATTAGTGAATTTTGATATTTCCTAAAATATCTTATTGGAGAATTGGTAAAAAGGTTCGGGATGTGAGGAAATCATTATTTACAAAATATCAGCAAGTGGGTACCCGCAAGAGAAAAAAACAATGAAAAGTGTTTTTTTGATAGTTCAAAAAATGGGTTCGTAATGTGGAATACCCCAAGTCCTGATGTGAAATAGTTTTGAATGAG
>WOGP01009343.1:0-10785 GCA_015342065.1 Leptinotarsa undecemlineata | reverse complement strand
AATAATACAAGATTAATATTATTTACGAATGTTTACCCCGTTGCTATATATACTATTGGTTCACAGACGTCTTGGTAAGTATTTAGGTTTTGATTCAATATAATAAAGATATAATTTGAATGCCTAAGGTTATTTGTTAACTAATATTTACTATGTTCTAGGTGCTAAATACAAAATACCACTACTTGCTCTTACGAGTTCACGGAGTACTCTTGGTGATATGAAATGTTCCTTATATGTTAAAAGCCTCAAAAGTTGTGTAAGGCAAAATTAATGAATGAAGTAGATCCTACTTGTATATTCCTTTGGAGGTTGTCCTTTCTTTTGCAATTCCCAACAATGGCTTTCTATACAAGGTCCGTCCAGTTTATCAGGATTGGAGGAAGTCTATACTTTAACTAGCAGAGGAAATCAAGCAAGCTCTATCTAATAAGCAGGACTGAAGCTGTCTTCAAGCAGTTAGGTGTAAAGCAAAGTTCTTAACATGCATGCTAGCTAAATTGGTGTATAGCCATAGTACATACTGATGTGGGAGCTGGTAGTATCTATCCTTCGTACAGAGAAAACTTGAAACCAGGTACTAAACGAAAAGAGACCTGTAAAGACAGAAAAGTTACTAACCTGTGGATTCATTAATACATACGAAATGCACTTAGAGGATAATCCCCAGAATGTGTCTCAGCAAAATACCTACCTTCGATGGAGGGTGGTCTCGGAGAGAGTTTCATCAGGAAACTTTTAAGGTTAGTTGAAAACCAAAATCCACATTGGATGGTTGAAATATCAATCCTATGACAATTTTCTTGATGGTTTCACAACTACTTTTTATTTTTCAGATTCAGAAAATCCTCTATAAATCGAGAAAATCAGAACCACTTCGATAAGCCCACAATAAAAAGCAAAGGAAACAGATATATTCTGGAGGTCAAACTGGGGATATTAGTGACAGTTCATCAAAGTTGAGAATACTGAAGATAAATGACATCCTTTTTGTAAAATTTTGAATATTTAGCAAGGTTGTATCCTTAAGAAAACCTCTATCCAAACAATAACAAACTAACCTATATGAAAATGGAAAGTTAAGAAATGGTGATAAAACAGATAATGTTCTTATTCTGTTCGAAAACTCACAATGAACTAAACTGGTATCTTGAATGAGAAAAGCATTCACAGTAGGCAAAGTACTTCTTGTGCTGATTGAACATCTGAAAATATGACTTTATTTCAGATATTTTTCTGCTGTGCAAGATCACCGAGTGTTTTAATTTTCTAGAGCGTTATTAAATTTATGAGTCAACTAGAAGGTATCAGTATAATTGAACCCGTAACAACCTTCGACCTATATGCTATTCATTATTGTTTTTTGAATCAAGCAGAAACGTTAAGTGAGCATAACTATTTGTTGGCTTGAGTAATTAACTATGTTTAATCAACTCCGTAGCTAATGTAGCTAATAGAAGTTTCATTTGGCGAGAAAGTTTGCTTGTTTCAAAAACGGGGGTTACCACTCGCCACTTCTGCCCTCAACGCATGTCACAAACAGAATTCCATTTGCGAGTCGTGACAAGTTTTAGAGCCCAGTTGAAATAAAATTATTTTTGCTATTCGGTTACTACGTCAAAGGATTCGGCCGCACAAGATCAAAGGATGCTACTTAATTTCGAAACACCCTTTACATCTAATTACTGTTATGTAGTTTGATAACTATGGAGCCTGTCCGACGGACTTGGAGTCATTTATTAATTTCTCGCGACGAACCCTCAAAATCTCAATTAGGCTGGGACTGTTTGAGTAGAACAGTGGCGGGTTGGGAGACGGAAGTTCAATCAAATGTATGCCATGAACAGTCCAACTGGTTTTTGTCTGAGATTGTTCAAAATTGCATCCACAAAGATCAGAAATACAATATAGACACAGAAAATCTCTTCTACTGAATGAATTCATTCTCAAAATACACCGAAGTCTAAACATCACAAAACTTTTCTTAAATATCTTTGGAAACATTAGTAAGTTTTCTATTTATCATAAAATGTTTGATGGGGGAGTAACAGTTTTTCATTAATTCGATATTCATTCATAATATTCATGTATTAAATAAAAATTTAAATATCTAGGGAACTAGCAACACCATAATAAAGTGGGCTATTTTATTTCATTAATTTTTTCCATTCAATTCAAATTAATAAGTACTATTCAGATTCGAATCAATGTATGGGATTCTCGTAAACAACAACCACAGAAAATTTTGAAATTAAATTTTTCTTTGTGCCGTCGTTTATTCGAAAAGATATTGAAAATCTGTTCATACTTTGATAAAGAAACTTTTAATAAACTAGTAGAACTCCTGAGGAGAAGTTTGAGTTCGAACCTGTATTTTTAGAACAAATTCTTTGATCAGCAATATTTCCTGAATATCGATAGACTGATTTATCCCCGATATATTTGAGAGTTTCGGCAATTTTATAATCATCATCAGATAAATAATGATTATTTATGACCGCTCTCCACAGATGATTGTCGAAAAAATATTTTATAACACATTATTTGAATAAATTAGCACCAGTAAGATAAATGTGGGTATTGATATCACAACTCTACAGTATTTCCATTGAGGATTTGCCACACTTCACACATTATGTCAATTGGTTGAAATATGTTTTTCGTGAGAAAGTCGTAGCGGTAAAGCTACCCGTGTGATATCTCATTGAAAACTCTGCCTAATTCTTCCGAGTTACTTAAAGAAACCGATTAACTACGTGTTGTTCTTTTATAGGTCTCCAAAAGCCTGCGATGGCATATATCTATCTTTTAATGATAGCTTACTCACCTTTTTTCGAAGACCTTTTTTGGGTTTTGTTACCTTCCACAATCTGAAAAAATATAAAAATTTTTGAAAAAATACTTTGATTTTTACGCAGTAACTTATCGGGGTAAACTAAAAAGTTTGCCCTTCTACACTTGTATAAAGTTCTCCAATATAATTTTTATATTTTTTCAGATTGTGGAAGGTAACAAAACCCAAAAAAGGTCTTCGAAAAAACTGATTTTCCTCCACAAAAAATGACTTTTGTTGAATACTTACTCACCTATTTTAATGTTTTCAATAGTGGCTATTCTTAACTGGAAAGCTATTTAGACAGATACGATATCAGTCGTTATCAATTAAATTTTAGCCTTAGAAGTAATCGAAATATTGAAATCAATCCGACACGCGTAATGAAAGAGATTTTAGTGATGCACTGTTTGGAAGCTTTGGTGTAGAAATGAATATCACTGGAGTTTTATCCCACCACCAAATCGTTATTTTCAACACCTCGACACGTGTTTCGATCACCAGGTGATCATCATCGAGAAGAAGATCAAAACAGTTTTCATCTTTTGTTTAGTTTTGCCTAATGAATCATTTTTGAAGATTGAGGTCACATTTTTGTTTCGTATTTAGGTAGATAAGTACATTCACCTATTTCGAAACGGAAATTGATACTTGTAAACATATTTTGTGTGAAGGAATTGTGTTAAAGATCATTACTTTCAGTTACTAGCTGGAGTACCAGGCTGGGTAGGGTGTAGGAATTAGGTTTTTTCATAAAAAGTACCAAATTTAGCTCGGGTTTTATACCTATGATTTATATTGGGATATTCCTGAAATCCCTAACTTTCCAGACTATTTCCGAATATTCTACAACATTCTAGATTGTTCGGGCATGTTCTGGAACGTTGCGAAATACGTTCGAATACTTTTGAATTTTCTAGACTCTTTTAGAACTCCATAGAAAGCGAAACTTTCCGCCCTCAGATGTTTGAAAAAAAGCTTCACAGGTAAAATAAAGAAACCTTATTCATGTATAAACTGATGTGACACTGACAACTGAGGATGGAAAAAATGTATATTCTGGTATTCGTGCTAAGCCAGGTGGGGTCGCTAGTTAATAATAAATATGAACTGTTCCTAGGTAAAATGAATTGGTTGAATATAACTGGCCGATACTTGATGAAAATCCATATTTAAACTGATTGATACAGTTTATTGTACGATTTTCACTTTAAAGGTTTCTACAAAAACACTTTATAGTGAAAATCATACAATAAACTGTATTAGTTTTGAAATTAATTGATGTTAACCTCATTCTGTAAATAGATTTATATCTGCCAATTTGGGGCTCGTAAGAAGAGAAAAGTTGCAAATCTAGAAACCAATAATGAAAAACTCTACATATCGTTCTTAGTTTCGAACATACGCTAGAAATAAATGTTTTGTGCATACTTCCAACTTTGTCGTTTCAAATCACTCCGTGGGATCATATCCAAAACAATTTCGAATGCTTGAAAGGCCAAAGAATTATCTTTTCAACACTTACAATAGATTTCTGCCAGAAATTGTTTCTGAAACAATTTCCACATTATTATTTAAAGGTATATAATTGCAACCATTATATTTTCATCGTGTATGAAAGTTATCATTATTATTACTTCATCGACGCGACATGCAATACCTACGAACTACAGTTTCCATTTGAAGGTTAGAAATACCCACGCTCCAACTGAGTACTGAACAAATTGATTGAGGATCAAAATTATTATTTACCTTCCAAGGGGGAAATCACACCTGTATGAATGGAAGTCGAAGCAATTAATAAAGTTTCTTCACTTATTTGGTTAAATTTCCAAATCCACGAGTACACTGACACCATTTAAAGTAATTAAAATACACGACGTTTCCATCCGTGTGACAGTGTTGTAATCAAATGTTATTGTTAATAAGAGTAATGAACTTCCAATGTCGATCCATGAAAAATGCATCGATTGAGTACAATACACTATTTCCACTCCATACTTTTCATCCAATTCGTATTTTATTGTTATTAGATATGGTGTGTCCACGTGTGAATTTCACACCGTATGTGTTATGTTTCTATTGGTCGTGTATAATGACGCCACGGAACGTGATTATTTGCAACGAGTTCGGGTTTTGTATGAATATAATTTTCGCAAATTCAAAAACGTAGACTACAGGTCATAAATATGAACCTCGATTGTGTATTCTGACGTATATTTCAAATTATAACCAGTAGCCTCTAGTGAATTATGAAATTGGAATTCAGAATATTGTATAGCAGCATGTGTTAGCTCATTCACGTTGATGCAATGACAATAACAACATTTTGGACAGTGCCAACCGTCCAAGAAAAGACCAAGAAGAGAAAAGAAATACGATCATCATCTGGTCTTATAACCTTGATAAATGACCAAAACATTTCCTAAAAGAGTTTCATTGTTATTTAATGATTTTTTAAAAGAAGTTTCTCATTTTTTCAAATACTAATTGAGAAGTGCAATTCCAAAAGGAACATCAAAATAAAATTTCAAAAAGTACACCCCATGATTTGATTTCCACAAAATTTATTTGAAAAATATATCACATGGTTCAAGTGATTTGAATACTTCAACTTGTTCTTACATTAATATTTATATACTATAGGTAACCATAATTGTGACTACCTTCAAAAAATTACCTAATCCTCTATCTAAAGTACCTGTTTAATTATCATCACCAGCACATTACCTCACATTTACATCAATAATAATTCTTTCCCGGTTTTTAAGAAAACAAGTTCAATAATGGTGATCTATTCAAATCCTGTTGATCATTCATTAGAATGTTTAAATTTTTAAGTTTATTAATTTCCATTGCTTCCAAATGATTCAGTTTCAAACCTTGATTTTCTATGTGCAAAATTTTGAACTTTTCGTTAAAGATATGATTTTCTTCTAGAAGATGATTTGAATATGTTGAATTTGTTTTCTTATTCACATAGCTTGAATGATGTTCCTGGATTCGACTCCTAAATGTTCTGCCAGTTTGACCAATTTATACATGAGGACACTTTCCTCACTTGGTGATCGAAACACGTGTCGAGGTGTTGAAAATAACAATTTGGTGTTGAAAAAAACTCCAGTAATATTTAAATACAAAGTGTTTATATTTTTCTCTCTCTTGTATGTTGTTTTTTGTTATTATCTTGTATTTTGATGGGCAATGAACTTATTTATTATTATAAATAAAAATCTAGTAGGTGATGGAAAAACTGGCCTCATTTCCACAATCATTAATAATAAATCAGATTTCTTGTAGGAACTATTTGAACAGAATAAATTTTCACCGAAAATGATTTATTTTATAAATATATAATATCTCTCCGATGATAAAATGTCTGTTCTGTTGTGTTTCTGAGGTTTTGCCACCGATAACTTTTTCAAGAAACCAGTTTTTATCAAGATGTGAACTCTCTTTCATTTTCCTTAAAAGAATTCTTCATTTCATGTTCAACACTTGTAACTACTACAGATAAATAACAAACAATTGCTTTAACAATAACATACTATCATTTGTGACACCACTGGTTTGATACAGCATTTTAAATTTTTTTTTCAACTCGTAGCGCTTACTGGAAAAACCAGTATTTTCATCGAAATGCGGCAAAAATTCTGAGTAACAAAAAGTGAGTTATAATAACTGAGTATTCATCTTATTTGAAGGTACAAAAAGTATGTACATTTCCAAAAATATGCTTCTGAAATGAATGTTCAAAATGGCCTCCACTTTCCTAAATACACATTCGGCACCGTTTCAAACAGGAAAACCGAATTTTTTGAATGATCTCTGACGAGATCTTTCAAAGATTTGATGCATCAGTTGTTGTTCGCCGATTATTTCAATAAAATACACGTCCTCTTTCAGAAATCCCTGAAGAGTCAATAGGGTTGAGATCTTGACTTCTGGCTGGCCAAGAAAGAGGTGCATCAGGGTCTTCCACAGTACAGACTTAATAGAATAACCTTGTAAATACCTAATATTTTGCCCCATTCCAAAATTTACATGTTCCAAGTATTTTGGTAGAGCATTTTGTAAGAACTGTGAGTAATTTGCACAATTCAAATTATTTGAAGAATTACTAGTCCTATTAAATTATCATTTACAATGCCTGTCCAAACATTGACCTGAGAGTCTTTTGGTGATTGGTCTTTTTTTGGGCGAGGACTTTCTTCGGCCCTGTGTGCCATTTCTATTAGAGGTCCTATTAAATAATAATTTACAATACCTAGCCAAACATTGACTTGAAAATCTTTTAGTGATAAGTCTTTTGGGCGAGGATTTTCAGCGCCCTAAAATTTTTATGGACTGAACAGAATTAGTGATTTTATGTGAAAAAGATGATTTTACGATTCAAAAGTCATGGATCCACTTTCATGGATTCCAGTTATTTTTGATTCTAGAACATGTAGTTAAATTTATGACCTACTTTTCTGTTACAACCTGTATATGATGACATTTTCTTTTTGCGCAAAATACATTAATGATGTATTTTTCACCTACCCTTTCATTCAACAATAAGTCAAAATAAATCGAGTTGAATTATAACCAGAGTCAAAAATACAATAAACCCCAATTTGAGATACCAATATATTCCCAACCTTGATTTCAAACATTTTCTGGCTAGATATATTACAATATTGGGTACCTAATGAACTCTTCGTCGTATATTGTCCACATTATTTTCAAGTAAACGTAGCGTTTCAGATTTGTTACAATACATCTGAAACAAGTGAGCAACTTATAAAAATCGAGATGGAACGTTTATGGTGTAGGATTTTCATTGAATGTATTAGGTGAGCTGGAAAGTTTGTAAGCTAACACATAGATGTCGCTACTAGTATCAAAACCATATGATTTTTAGTTAACCCTAACCTTTAAAAGACACGTGTACAAATATCACAGCTGTCGGACTATTAGTTTATAGGATAGAACATTTTGAGTGAAGCAACTTTTGTTAGTTTGGCTTGATAAGCATTATTCGGACTTTGCACCAAGAAAATCAACCGTTGAGAAGTGGTTTGGTGATTTTGAAAGGGGTGAAAGGAGCACCAAGGACGATGCATGCAACCTAAACAGGTTGTTACCGACGAAAACATGAAAAAAATCCATAAAATAATTTTGGATGACCGCACAAAAAAAAATCGAATTTATATGGCGATATATGACGATGGATGAAACATGGCTTCATCATTTCACACCAGAATAAAAACGACCGTCATCTGAGTGGACTGCACGTGGTGATCCGACTCCAAAGCGTGCAAAGACGCTACAGTTTTGGATAATCTACCTCTGAATCTTAGTGTGGTATCAGATCGATGGGTAAACGAACCTCTAAACGGTAGAAATGAAACAGTGTCTCATTTAAATGAGGGACAAAATGATTGGGAAGATTACTGGCCACCAAGGTCACCGGACTTAGCTCCAATGAACTTCTTTCTATGATGTTATCTGAATCAAACAGTGTATAAGCATAGACCATTTGCAAGCAAAGAATATTCAGAGAATATCATTCGGAAGTGTTGTGCTAACATAAATCCCCTATTTATTAGACAGGATTATAATTTGTATGAAGCGGGAAGGACGGCATATTGAATGATGAATTCGGGTTCTTTATAAGATTATTGAGATGAGTCAATGAAAGCTAATATGTTTTGTTGTGGATTTGGTTATAGTTGTTTCAGTAAATTTTTTTTACACATCTGATGATGGAGATAAATAATGAGATTTATGAAATTCAGCCAAGAAATGTTGCGAAACATCATTCGCTCGAAAAACAACATCAAACAGTTTAGATTTAGCTGTAACACTCATCTACAATTGAATTCTTGGTAAAAAAATATCAAACAGGATACAAATCTGTTGAAAAAAAAAATACGAGTGTGATAAGAATGAAGAGAAATTGGATTATTCGATTACTGGCATATTACCATCCTTACATTGACAATCCGAATCTGTTTCACAATGAAGTGAAAAAAAGTAATGAGTTTTGCAACAACCAAGATTAATTTCTGGAACTGCATTTATTTTTTCTGATAACAGGCCAATGTGGGGATTTTTTGGGCAAGATATGACATTGGAGTTGAAGTAATGTTTCGTTCGAATCGATTCAGCGCAAAATTCGAAAAAATTGGAAAAAACAGTAGTAGAAAAGACAGTGGTTATTTCAGATTTGGAGAAAAACAGAAATTCACTGAGAAATAAAATTCTTAATAAATCTATCAATAAAAAAGCATATGTTGCGGACTTTATGTGTGACACTGTATATCAAATTGGGATCTCGTTAAATTCGTTCAAAATTCATTAACTCTGTCACTATTCAGGTAAAAATCATTGAAATAAGAGCGCAGTAGCCAACAGCTATATTTAACTATATAATATATTATTTTTCGATGTCTGACCATCATATTAATGAATTATTTCATTGCCTTTCCATTTCCTTTTAATCATTATGTATGATACAGTCTTCGGACTTGTTTTGATTTCTGAAATATTGTAATGGAATTATTTGAACTGAAACTCTCAAATCAGGCTTGGAATAATCCTTATCAAGAAATGATTATTGGTCCAGTCATCTTAGTCAAAATTAGGTGAATATCATGAAATTTGAGATACCCAGCTATGAACTCGCATAAAGTCGTATTTTGACATCCTGAAAGTTGTCTCAAAACCTACATATGGTAAGGTGTACCTAAAATCAAAGATCAAAGGTCACAAAAATAGATTTTTTGCACTCTTTTGCAAATATCTCGTTTCCTACGAGTTTTTCGCTATTCATATCTATTATCAATACTGTAGCGGACTGAATTCCTGACAACATTTGTTTCAAAAACAGTTTCAAACGTTAAATCGTTTTAAAGATAGAAGGCAGAAAGCGCGGGGTTAGAGCATCTTCAAGGTCAACCTGTAGTCCTGGTCAAATACAGTTATTAATTATTGATAAACAAACAATTGATATTATTTTTCATTTCTCGTCAACTGTTACATACTATTTAATAATTATTTCAATTAAATTAAATGTCTATCTATTCTAGATGGTCTGGGACTGGTCTGGGGACCCACCTTCATTGTGGGTCGCGACCCATAGTTTGGAAACCACTAATCTATTCAATAACAATTATAACCCATTTCTACAATTAAAAAATAATTGAGGAACAAACATCAATTACATCAATTTCAATTATATTATTAAAAAAGGAAATAACGTTTTTAAAAGCATTTGAGAAACTGCCGAATTTGGATCAACTTGCAGCAGCATTTGAAGGAGAAAAACTGTCCGGTTCGAATATTAATTGATAACAGAATTCACATCTTGTTGGCAGTTTCTAATGCTTTAAAACCTGTGCAGCAACTCACCAACATTTCGATATTATTATAAAATGGGCAAGCTTGTTTCAGTGCCTTACCATATCAGAGCGATGTGAATGAAGACTGAAGATTTGAACCTGAAATCGTCGAAGACCTGGAGACAAGTGTTGTGAAAACGATGAAGAAGACTTTGAAGTATTACAACTTATATTATATTTCCACAATCATAAATGTATGGAATATTTTCTAATAAAGACATTCATTGAGAATTTCTCACAATTAAAATCATAAGTGGTAGTTCTTGTAATTTTTTTTTATTTCCATAATTATAAATGTATGGAATGTTTTATTAATAAAAACATTGATTGAGAATTTCTGACAAAGTCATAAGTTGTATTTCTTTTTTGGGAAAGAAAGTTTTTGGCTTTCTACTACTCCATCTTGATACAAAAAAGAGGATAAGGGAATCTTCCAAAGAAAGGAAGGAAGTAATCAATTTGCAAATAACTAACTCTATACATGGATGTGTAGATCATGCAAAGAAGTAACTTTCAGACACAAACTGAAAGAAAGTCCTCCTGAAACAGCTACTTCCATATAAACAT
>WOGP01009342.1:0-10786 GCA_015342065.1 Leptinotarsa undecemlineata | reverse complement strand
AAGATTTCTCATCAGAATAATTTTTAAGAATATTTTTAATATGTTTTGAATTTTTAACAGCTAGGTTTTGTATTTCTATGCTCCGAATGTGAACTTTTTTAATCCTTATTGTTTGCTATATTTTTTCTCCTGACTATTCCAATTCAATATTTTGTCTTTTGGAAAAAAAATTATTATTATTATTATTATTATTATTATTATATTATTAAAATAAAAAAAATAAATGAATGGGACTCTATTGTATAATTTTCTAATATATATCATTCACTAAAGTTGCCAGAAACATATATTTATAAGGAAATAGACCTCAAGATCATTAATATGTGTCAATAAATATGTGTTCAATATATGGTCCATACTATTTCTTTTAAATTGATACTTTCAAGTAGAAACGTAATATTTGACACGTTTCGACATTTAGTAATTTCTGACGCATGAAAATGTTGAATATGAAGACATTTACGAGCTTTTTCTGTGTACACAACATGCTCGTATTCACATGTAAATGAATTTTCATCTCTTTCATATACCTGCTATTCGTATATTGTGTAGCAATCTTGTGAATGATATCTGATTCGATTCCATATCGAATGTTTGGAGTGCATACTGAATAAGAAAAAGTGTTATTTGTATAATTTAACGTACATATAAAAGTAGGTGGATCAAACAAATTTGGTCCTTCGTGTAATCCAAATGGATGAATGAAAGTAGATATTTCGAGAGGATTTTTTATTCCAGTTAGTGACTGAACGTCAATTTGTTGCATGAATTACACATGAATATTAGTGGAGGAAGATTAAACTTCCTCCTGAATATGTTCACTTTGTGATCGAAACACGTGTTAAAAATAACGATTTGGTGTTGGAAAAACTTCCAGTAATATTCATTACTATATCAATGGTTCCAAACAGTGCATCACAAGTGAATTACACATCTTTGTATAATTTTATTAATTCCTTCTTTCTTTCTTTAGGAGAATCCAATATTTTTTTGTATGGAGATGGAAAAGCAGAAAGTCAAAAATCAATTTCATCGAAAAATATACCCGTGTCAATTTATGTTCTTATTATTCCTGATAAATACGATGTTTTGATCAACATGCACTTATTTGAATCCGATTCAAAGCGGTATTCCATTCAAATAATCTGTGGTAATTTCACATAGGTCAAAATGGCAATAAATAACATTGTTTAGAACTAAAACAAGAACCGATTTGAACTGGTTAGTGTACAAAATGATGCAATTATAAAACGAATTATGTAATAATATACAAATGATTTTTTGAGACCACTGATATTCAGGTTTTCAAAGTTTTTGGGTTTCCACAATAACTTTTAGTTTCAAGAGTTATATGATGTTCAAATTACCAAAATCATATTATAACAATTAATACAAATTATCTATACCATCATCATTCAAACCAGTCAAATTCGAAAATAGTGAGTCAGTTCTATGAATATGTTTTAACGTCATAGTATAGTGGCTTCATAGTGTTCGAATACATACAATGAACATCCTGATATTTAGAAAATCGCCAAAGAAGGTCCACTATTGGAACTCATTTGGTAAAAACAATTTTTGTGAATAATTTAAAGAGTAAAATAAAGTAGCCTAATTTGAAATGGGTTCCTAATTTGAAAAATTTGAAAACGTTTTGATGCTTTCCTCCATAATGTCAAATTCTATAGTGTCAGTCGGCAGTTGACAGAAAGATGAAACCTATTTTTATTCATCACTAAATTAAAAGTGGTGTACACCATTCAATTCAAAGTTTTAGTGGAATTTTTTGTATGTAGAAAAATGCTTGGTTAGTGAGTATTGGGTATGCTTTAGAAGAAAGCAAGCAAGAAATGTTTCGGCCAAACCTAGCAGAAACGCTAGTTCTAGTGCTACTTATATATGAATTTTAATCTCATCAAAAGTACCACAAAGAAATATTCATCAATACTTTTATATTCTCTTCAGTATCCAACAAAAGTCATTTTTTGTGGAGGAAAATCAGTTTTTTCAACGACCTTTTTTGGGTTTTGTTACCTTCCACAATCTGAAAAATATAAAAATTATATTGGAGAACTTTATACAAGTGTAGAAGGGCAAACTTTTTAGTTTACCCCGATAAGTATTTTTACTGCGTAAAAATTAAAGTATTTTTCACAAAGAAAAATCTTCTATTTATTATTATTATTCAGTATCTTTTCACATTACTTTCCTCCAAGGATTCAACCATTAGAATTCAAGTGGAATTAATTTTTATATAATACTTTTGACATAGCACCATAAGAAGAAATCTGATGGCGTCAGATCATGTAATCCTGCGTGCCATTTCATCGATCTTTATAAACAATCATCAGTAGAATTGTTATTTTTGCATTTCTGTTATTTGAAACATTTATTTGCAGAGTGTGTTTGAAGGTAATTGACAATGTTTCATGATGAATTTCATCAGTTCGGACTTCCATTGGCTAATATTATATAAAGTGATTTTGAATCCCTAAAATACAAATACCATACAAAATCTGTATACCAAAAACCCACTCACACGGGCAGTATCTGAAACACGAATTCAACCCCCATCAATTGACTCTGAGAGGAATCATCAAGACTATATTAGACCGTTCCTTCGGGCTCTGTAATACGCAGGAAGGTCTCATGAAGGAACTAGACAACATCACAAAGAAGAGAAGCCGTCGTCACAATCAGTGTTTACACTACCCTAGGATTATCGAAAAGGATAAGAACAATTGGGTCCATGTACAACATCAAAACCTGTTTCAGATCAGGAAATACAATACGTAGCACTATCACAAAAACCATGCCACCAAACGCGGACTGCAACTCCAAGAATTGCGTTTACCGGATACTCTGTCAGTGCGGAAAATCCTATATCTGTGAAACTAAGAGGTCATTGAAAGTTTGCACTGCCAAGTACAAGAAACACACACAGCGAGGGGAAACCAGTAAACCAGGAAAAGCAGAGCATGTTTGGACCCATCAACATAACATCGAGTGGTCCCAAGCTAAGATCATCGCAGGGAGGAACACCGGCTTAGGAGGAAATTCAAAGAAGCCTCATACATGTTGTGCCATAATGTATTTGGCCAAGCTTGCTTAGAGATACGTAAAATATGGAAACCCATAATCAAGCCAAAAATGGCCATCTCCCAGTGAAGCGGAAAGAGGAGACAAGTGAAAGTACTCGAATGATCCATAAATAGTCATCTCTCGGAGGAATTAGTGCAGTCATTACCCGAAGACGATTGTAGATACTAACAATCGAAACGTCGTGAAGTAACTTGGCTTGGAATCTCATAATTTTTTAAATTTTTGTTTAATTGTTCTTTTTTTACTCGTATTTTATTTCACTGTAATTTCATTTCAAGGTTTTTTTTGCTTAATATAATTGTTATTTTCAGCTTTTGTTTTTAATTATTCATTTGTATTGGTTCTTTTAGGGATTTCATATAATTTTATATAATATTAGACAATGGAAGTCCAAACTAATGAAATTCATTTCTTTACAGTTTTAACGAAATTCAAACAATCTATATACCGACAACTTTGAAATGGCAGACAATAATTTGCGAAGGGCAGTTATTTTTTTATTTCATCATACTAAAAAAACGCTCAAATGGTTTTTGCTCACTTTCTAATTAACAGGAACTAATTACTGAGTGTTTGACAAATTTTTGTCAAATAATTTTGTATGTTGATTTTGGCAATAATTCTGTGACACCTTATATTTCAGAAACATTTGAAGATGATTCATGACGTTGTACATGAATTATGTCTTTTAAAAGTCCAAAAACTCAATAATATATATGGTATTACATTTAAAATAAGGAAGTGTATTGGATATTGTTATAATGTGTCAAAAAAAGAAACTAAAAATTCAAAAAGGAAACACTTCATCGTGAAAGTTTCGCTAAACAGTTTACAAAACCACAACACGTGTTTCATTATACGATAACTTCTTTAAGTCTAGGTAAGTGTAGGTTAGGTCCAAAGTAAGTGGGTCTATTCGACCCTCAACCGCAACCTGCAAGGGTTTATTGTGGCTCACACCTATTCACACTCGACCAAATAAAACCAGCTTCTTAAGGAAGCCGGTTAGTTTGTATGGTGAGTGGTCTTTCAGGTCAGATGGTAAGTGAACGGCTCTGCCGAACTCTAAAGACCTGGTTCGGTCCCCAGCGGGGCAGACACAAAGTATATGCTGTGCTGTTTCTTCGTTAATGAGGTAGTCGGATAGTCAAGATGCAAGATTCCCACCTTGATACCCGCGACATCCTTCCCATATGAGGGTTTTTACACACCAGCTACTTCTGACGATGGCTTAGATTTAGCCGTGCAAGGCTTTTTTTGCCTCTGGTTTTGGTGAATCATCACTTGAGCGCAAATGTTTGCTAACATGCTCATGGGGGTTTGTTTCTCCACCTGACACAGATTCTACGTACGCGCTCAAGAATTTTGTACAAGACGGTTTCATAAGATGGTAAATGACTCTTGAGGAGACGACTCAGTCATTTCCTGGCTGCACTACCAAACTTTTTTTTAGGATCAGTTATTGGATCAGGAGTAGGAGAGTTGAGAAGCTCTCGCTCCTGATCTGAATTTACAGGTAGGTCAGTTGGAGTCGTAAGCTTAACATCCATCTCCTCTGTAGACTCGCCCCTGATCTAAATTTGCAGGGAGGTCAGTTGGAGTCGTAAGCTCGACATCCATCTCCTCTGTAGACTCAGCGTCAGAAATAATTTTTGAGTTTACTCTATCTATAAAAGTCCCACGAGTAGCTAAGGAAAGAAGGTCAATCACGGCAGAGCTCCACATTACCGTGACAAGGCGATGCTACGAAGAGAGAGCGCCCGGTATCTCAAAGGTTCCATAGAGACAGCTGATAGGATCAGTGTCATTCATCCTCTCGGCATGGATACACACCTTAGGATTGAGCCATCGTTGAGATGCCATTTGTTTAGGGAATAACAGACCCACAAGTGATTATGTCATTTCCGTATCCAGTGGAGCTACATGGAACAAGGCATCCGATGGGCGGATGTTCAACCCCTACATCATAAGCCAATGCACTCGTCAAACACAGCATGCACAGTGGTTCAGGCAGTGAAAGATGAACAAGGACAGCCAACCGGCCTCACTTTAAGTCTAACACAATCATCTATAAGAACAAGTTGTTCAAGCCAGTCTCGAATATAGGTTGAATGGACTGACGCCAATCAGAAAACAACTACTACCCTGGCCAATACCACGAAGGGCAATGGATTATATCCACAGAAGCAATTTCTGCATATGCTATTCGATTCCGGCATTTCTTTAAATGCATTCATAATAAAAATGGATTTTCATCAAGTTTGACTAATTTCATCCACGCAACTACAAATACCATTCGACATGTTCGATTATTTTTGAACAGGTTTGTCTGCCACTCACAGTATACTTATTGAAATATTTCGAGAAAAGCTTGATATACAATGGCATGGTATATTGCATCTCAACATGCATATCTTTCTTAGAGTTTCAAAAAATAATTACTCTCTGAAGTATTTCCCAGTGTTTAGTGCCGGCTGGGAATCCTGCTCGTTTCTCAGAATTGTAATTCACCGCGTCAAAATAACCCAGTTATCTCTTGTCATTTGACCTGATCGAAGATAATGAGAGAATAATCAAAAATAAAACCGCTTCGAACCAGTTACAGATATAATCGATTGACCCGTAAGAACTTAAACAATATTACAACACAATATCAAAATAAGAACAGTTCATTTTTCGAAGATTTCAACATAATTTCCAGAAATGATAATTTCGCGAATGTTTACATCAATATCTATTACGAGAATTAGGCAAATACATCAAACTTTGGAAGTGAGTTTCTCGTAATAATTTAAATAATAAACGTGTTTATTGGTTTGAATACAAATAAATATACTGAATTTAAAGCATCATGAAACTGAAGCTGAAATGTAGCTGAGAACATGTCGTTTTTTATAATTCAGTTTAAGGGATGGAAAAAGCCCCGATGATAAGATGATTTAGGTATATGTTGAGAGAAGCGTAAGTCAGTAGTTTTAACCGATCCAAGATTTATAGCTGTGTTATCAATCAGTGTTATTTTTATATAGCCCTTAATATCATTAATAGTATTGTAGTAAACAACGGATTTAAAGCTGAATTAATAGACAAAATACTTTCCAAAAAAGTCTACGCAAAAGGAATTCGTTAGGTTTTTCCTAATGATAATTCAGATAATGAAAGTTATAAAGCTTTAACATATTTTGAACAGACAACAGGAAAAATGGCTTCATTTTCGAATAAACAAGATATTTAATTTACATATAGAACAGGTCATACGTTGGGAAAGTTGGTTGAAAATAATAGAAACAAAACATCCAAATTCAAGAAATCAGGAGTATAGATAATAAATGGTGGAACTTGTCCTAATTGTATATTGTTCAAACTGGCAGAACATTTAGGAATCGCATCCGGGCACATAATTTGAGCTATGTACATAAGAAAAAAGTTCAACATTTTCAAATGATCTTTTTGAAGAAAATTAAATCTTTAACGGAGATTTCGAAATTTCACACATTGAAAATAAAGATTCAAAGGTAAATTGTTTGGAAGCCATGGAATTGCTTAATGAATTAATAAACTTGAAAATTCAAATATTTTACTGAATGACCAATTGGATTCAAATATATCACCATTGCTGAACTTGTTTTCTTAGATACCAATGTATCTTAGTCTTTATAGACAATGGCTTTATAGACAATGGCCGAATCAATCAGATGAAAACAGAAACATATTATATCTTTTTTGTGGATTTCATTATATTTATTCACAAAGTTTTATATTTGTTTCAGGGTTAAACTCAGTTTGAAGAATGCCTGATCCCACTATTTCAGTCTCGGAAATAGTAAGGTTGATTAAATTGAACAAAAGTTTCCTATTTTAGGACATATATCGAGAATATCTGTGGTTGTTTTTGAAATATTCGTCAAACACTAGAATTGTCTAATTTCGTTTTTTTGGCTCTTTCGCCTCCATTTGGAATGATATAAGAAAATGTGATTGTGTTCTAACTATAACTATCTGTAACTATCTATGGAATCCGAAAATTCCAACTTAATTCATAACACACAGACAGACACACACAGAATGTAACAAAAATGAGAGAATTAAAAAAACAAATTAAATAAGAGCAAGAAAACACCTAAAATACGAAGAAACTAGATAAAAGAAGAAAAAGCAAATGGAGTATTCGCATTATTGTGTGAAACGGTGAGTTGCTCTCGCAATTGAATAGGAGAACTGGCCAAATGCAACAAGAAGCAATGTCATACAGAACTAAGAGAAAGAGAGAGAAAAAAAAAAGAAGAATTGAAAGAGGTTATTTTGTCCCTTTGAATCTTTATTTTTTATTTTCGAATAGCGAATTAGCCATAAATTTGAAACGTTTAAACATTTATGAAGCAATGGATGCCGACAATCTTGATTCGATAATACATATCGATCATGCATATGCTTCAAATGAAAATTTTATTGAAGAGGATCCCCTTAAACTACCAGAATGTGAAGTTCTTGTAAAAACTGAAATTAAGGATGAAGATATTGAAATCAAAATTGAAGAACCTTATAGTTATGAGGAACAGAATGAACCGTTACATTTCGAACCCTGTGACAATGCATATTATGACCTAGACGCAGTCTATGATAATGCAAATATAGAATTTGTGAATCATACAACATTCGAACCACGAAATTCTTCATCAGTACTTTACCGTGACAATGAGGTACTATTTAGGCAGTATAGTCATTAACTTTCCAGTAATCGCACATAGGTCTATCAAACCGGGTTGGCACTTTTTGATTTTATGGAAACTTTGAGTGGGTAGTCAGTTCTCGGGTTAGTATCTTACTAACAGAGTTAGTCTACTAGTGGTGGTTCTAGTTTACTAACTACAGTGAAAACCAGTCTGTGAGACCAGGGTGACCATTGGTACAGTACGGTCAATAGATCTTTACATTATACATCATCAATTTGTGCATCCAAGTGTGTGTGAGTAAAACTAATATTGTAAAAGAAAAGGTGTGGCTACTGCTCTGTACACCCTAATCTCCTAATGAAGAATTGCTTTTATTTTTGTTTTTCAAGTTTTATTAGTTATTCCAAGCGATTTTTTCAACTTAGTTGGGAAAAGCATACATGTTCAAATCGAAGGATTTGAAAACTGAGGCTCATGTGTGTCCTCTATTGTAACTACGTTGTAAAAAACTTTCAACATGAAAATTAATGAATGAATTACTTAAACCTAATCTGGTAGCCTGACTTAAATACTGGTGACATAAATTTGGTGCGACTACTAGAAGGTTAAGTTATAACTTCCACAAGGTTTTCACATTACTCAGGAGCATCACTACATCTGTAATGTAATATTACTTTTATTATGAAGTTCACACATTCACAAATAGATTATTGATATATTATTCCATCCATATAAAGTTTTACAGTATCTCAAGACTTGGTTTAATAAAAAAAATCTTGCTATAAAGTATTTTTCACTTCATGGAAAAAATAGTGTTGAATATAAAAATTATCATAAAATTAAATGGTAAATGAAATAATTTGTGCTGAATAATTTTCAGTTGTGAATTTGATTATTGAAAATATAAATTACCCTATTTTAATCCTGCTGTGAAAAACAAAATTCTATATATTTATTTGATAAATTCCCTTACATTGCAGAGAAATAGAACAGAGAACTCATCATCTATTGATAAACTTCTGAAAGAGAACAAACGATTGAAGAGAACCATAGCAACCTTGAAGAGAGAAAAGCTGAATAGTAAAGCAAAAATTGAAAGCAAGTCGAAAAAATTCTCCAATGATCTCAGTAAAATGCATAAATTACAGTGCACCCTTCAGCAAGAATTGAACAGGTTGAAAGAGGAAAATGAAAAATATAAAACTGAGTGAGTTTTCATTTAATACATGCTTGCTTCGAACAGAAAGTGTTAACCTGAGTTACTAGCCTGGTGAACAGGATGGTTCAGTACATTCTGATGTTGCCTCGAGGAAGAAATGCAACAGATTTATATATCTTCCTGTTGATCTTTCTCTCGCACCATAAAAAGTTGATAGTTAGAAAAAGTTGATGAAACAACAGAATTTCCAGGAGAAAAGGCTGTTGGATCCCATCGTGTCTCCCTTCTATAACAAATTTTAATTTCAAATCTGAAAATCAAATATAAATTAACCAAAATGTGTCCTGAAAGCATTTTACAACAAAAAAATCTAAAAATAATTTGATACCTACTGTTTTTGAGTTTGAATACCAAAAAAACATTAAATTCAACTGAAATACGTTCTTGAATTTGAGAATATTATCCCTCAATCACTCCTGAAATTTTCATCAAATAAAGACAAATTTTAGTTGTGCTTTTTTTCATTTTTTTTGTCTGAACTTGTCTCATGATCTAATAGTGCCTAGGTAACTGCCATTTTGAGTATCATTTTCTAAACCTCTCCTAAAAATGTCTTCAAAAACACATTTTTGTAAAAAAATATCTTTTGAAATTCAGATTATTTTCTGATAGGAAGATGTTATGGGGTCCTGCAGAAAAATCAACTGTCAGTTTAAGAATGATTTTCTCAACGTCTTCTGATCATTTCATCAAAAACATGTATTGCTTCTTATTTGAATTTATCAATTTTTTCGAAACACTGAATTTTTTATAGTTGAAAAATGGAGAAACCTACATCACTGTCAATTTGAGACTAATTTTTTTAACCTTCTCTGCAAATTCAAAGCATTTGAAGTGTATCATTTTCCTACCCCTGTAGATCGGTGGATCAGTGTAGATAGAATATTCTAAATCGATTTCGGCTAGACTTCAGTTATTGGGACTATGCCCAGGAAGGGGTGATTGGGTCTTAGAATGAGAAAATGATTATTTAACAAAATATTTAAAATATAAAATTCAATATTTTAACCCAACTCTAACCCTACCCCAACCTAATCTAACCTAAAATTCAAACAACAAACCGGTGCTCACTGCTCACACCCAGACCAGTTAGAAGAAGTTAAATACTACTTAGAAAAGTGTGGTTGCAATGGCGATGATCTGGCTAATTGTAGTTTCATCCATTTTAGCATTCGATATTGATTATTTATTTTTTTGCGGTAATACTGGAATGAATCTTCCGTTGACCTCATGAATAGGATCTTCATAAGGGGTAATGTCATTGCCTTTTCTCATTTTCTTGAATGTTTCCATTCAAAATCAATCAATTTCAAATATTTTCATTGAGCTATAGCAGGTATTTTGGTTAAAGAAAGGCATTTTCAAAATGAATCTTGGCACTAATATTTTATGTGAAATCTTTTAATATCCAAAATGGTGAAATTACTCGTGAATTTTTTCGAATACATGAGCATAAGACTTGAAAGATACAAAAATGTTCATCAAACAAGTTCACAACATCGTTGTGAAGGTACATTGAACAAAAACTTGAGAAAATATAGTTAAATTGAAGATTGTGAAAAAATCTCTTCTAGATTATATAATTAGTTGGAAAGTTCTTTTTTTCAGTGAGTGTGTTACTTTTCTTACTTCATTATTTTAGTTCACTCTTAGTAGTTAATACATGATTGTGAATTTTGGTTCAAGTAACAATCTTATTGTTTGAATTGAAGGGGTTATATTTTTAGGAGTGATTAATTTTTGGGAAAGAAAGTTTTTGGCTTTCTACTACTCCATCTTTATACAAAAAAAA
>WOGP01009341.1:0-10786 GCA_015342065.1 Leptinotarsa undecemlineata | reverse complement strand
AGAATTTATTGACGGATCACCCTGTAGCGCTTTTGAATACTTAATGAGATTTTATTACTCTACACTCTTCTGAAATAGACTATAGAAAGACTTCTGAACAATATGGTATACTCATCCCACAGTATGAGCACGAAAAAAAGTCGTATTCAAAAAACACACTTCAATGAGAAATATCCACTTGAAAGTTCACAAATCCGCGCCACGCGTTTTGGTAGACGATAGCATCTTCGGGTGTCATAAGTGGAATCACACATTGAAGTGTGTTTTTTTTCAATACGTTATAATGTTTTTTCGTCGCGTATGTTTTTCTTTCGAGTATAATTTGTCTACTGGTTTCAAATGGAATGCCTGAAAAGAATACGAACGATAACATGACGTCACTCTAAATTCAATATGGCAGACCGTATAAGATGGCGGACTCCATGATATGGGTATCAACTGAAAGAGTTTGCTGAAAATAATACGGAAAATTGAATTATTTCGCCTGAATCCAATGTAGTGAATTAAATGAAATTAACATACTTAGGAACATGTCAAGTGGCAACTAAAATATAAAAAATGAACTAAGAGTAAAACACATTTTCAAGCACAAACTTTTATTTCCAGCACTAAAAAACAGAATATTCAAAACTTCAAATGAAATCATACCCATTAAGTCATTATGTAAATGAAACATGAAACAAGAATAATAATATGTATCTTGATCTTGATCTTGCGTTGTCTGATATAATTAAAAATGATTTGAAATCCCTGAAAGTACTGAAAAAGAAGATTTGAAAATGATTAGCTGAAAAAAAAATTATATTAAGCAAAAAAATGTTGAATAAAATAAAAGTGAAATAAAATAATAGTAAAAATAGGACAATTGAACAAAAAATAAAAATAAAAAATTAAGATATTGCAAGCCAAGTTACTTCACGACGTTTCTATTGTTAGTATCCACAATTGTCTTCGGGTGATGACTGGACTAATTTCTCGGAGAGATGACTATTTATGGGCCATTAGAGTACTTTCACTTATCTCCGCTTTCCATTTTCCGCTTCACTGGTTCAGTAGGAGATGACCGTTTGGCGGGAATTGGCCATTTTTCGCTTGGCCAAGTACATTGTTGGACAACATATATGCGGCTTCTTTGAATTTCCTCCTAAACCAGATTTTCTCTCTGTATATGATCTCAGCTTGGGACCACTCGATGTTATGTTGATGGGTCCAAACATGCTCTGCTATTCCCGATTTGCTGGTTTCCCCTCGCTGTGTGTGTTTCTTGTAGTCGGCAATGCGAACATGCAATGGTCTATTAGTTTCACCGATATAGGATTTATCGCACTCACAGGGTATCCGGTGAATTCTTGGAATCGCAGTCCGCGTTTGGTGTTTGTTGTACTTGGAAGCAATTCTTCTTATCCATTCCGATACTCCTCTGATATAGAGACGGTTGTGACGGCTTCTCTTCCTTGCGAGGCTACTGCTGTCTTCAAAGAAAGCGACATGTGTTTTTTCTTAATGAATAAAAAACCAAATTGTTGAGCTTCATTGTTTTATTTTCTGCATTTGATAACTTGATGCAAAAGTAACTAAGTCACAAGTCTGTTATTGTTTTTTTCCACCTCCTTGCAGAATATCAGACTCTGTACAACAATGTTTTTCTGGAGAGAATAGTAGATGTTCTTCAGTTCTTTTTTAATTATTATTACATTTTTGGTAACTTTCATGGTTCTCGAGTAATTTTCAAATTTGGAAAAATAAAAGTTTTTGCAAAAGTCCGTGAATTCTTATATCAGCTTCAAGGTGTATCAGTTTATGAACATAAAGATTGTTACCGGGCAATTCCAATATGAACCTTCATCTACAATGAGATGAAAATGATTGTATAAATATTTGACATTATGCTGAATTATTGTTTCTTGACCAAAACCAGCCTGCTCACTCAGTGGTGCGGGCGTGGGAACTCTAAAGAAAAGAAATGTTATATAAAATAAAGGGGCGCCACCCGTTTAATACGGTTTTGAGTCGCCAAGAAACTTACTTAAACGGGAAAGAAATATAATCGACAATTATAAATAACAACCGATCATAAATAATCAACACTTAATGTCCAATAAAAAGAATTGATTTACTAGATATCATTTAACCAATACAAGTTGATAACTCTGGTTGATAACTCACAACATATCGTTCATATATGAATCTCCAAATATAGCTATAATTGGCTCACAAAATAAAACTATTATTATTATGACATAAGAAAATATGGTCTCATATATTCATGTGATAATAAAATTTTTATAATTAAGGAAGAGCCCTGCACTGGTATTTCTTGGTTTTTGCAGTATCGTAGCAGCAATCCCAGCGGTAGAAATTATAGATAAACAATGAAGAAATACTCGCTTACCGGACGTATCCTTCTTGCAATATTGTATAAAAAAAATAGGCCAAATAGTCCTCACGAATACCGATCCAACGACAATACTTCGGATCTTAGCTTGGCAGGACTTGAAGAGTTTTTCTGTTTCACCCAGACATCCTATGGTCGAGCAATAAATCGGAAGTGATCTGTGGTGCATTTAAGGAAATGGAAAATCCAAAACTGGAACCCTCAATATTAGAGGGTTCATTTACTCAATAGTAGGTTTCCAAAAGAAAATGATAAGACACAAAATTTCCTTCAGTAGAGTTCAGTGCATAAAGCCATAGAAGCAGAAGATTTCAGGATTGGTATCAATTGGAGCATCAAACTAATTCCTATATGATGATTTATATCTGCAATAATCCTCAAATCGACAAAACTTTATAACAATACCAAGTCGCTGATCTCCAGTACACTCACTTACTGACTGAATTTACTATTTTCACTGTGCACCGAGAATTCTAAAATTCGAGGGACGAATGATCAACAAACCAATTTGAAAAAAACTCAATATTTGCTGGAAGGATTCGAGGAAACGAGAGACGACACTTGACCGTTTCTCTGTCTTTGTTGAATTCGCACCTTTCATTCGAAGGAATAGGGTAGGCGTAGCGCGGACATAGATTGTATTCGATAGTTCGCACGGAGACCAATGAATAATATACCGGGAGATTTATAATTATATTTTTGAAAGGGAAATTATTGAATGGTAGGGAAATTTCATTAACTTCAGTTACCAGCGTTCGGAAATAAGTTACTTATTATTAGGAATTCAACTATAATAAGACTACTGGGAAAATGAACTGTAACAATCTCAAAGTGAAAAATGTTCAATAATTACTTTATTTGGACCTAAATACAGAAAAAAACTTAAAAAAATAAATTGAACTCCTGGTGAATACTTGCAAACAATTTACAATGTTTTCAAAATCGGATTGATTTATTAATATATTCTGAAGTCTGTTTTGATAAAAGAGTTCACAATGTAAAATTTTTGATTAATTTTTTTTATAAAAAACGAAGAAATATTTCATTATTATTTACAAAAATCTTAATGCATATCTTAAATTATCACAAATACTGAAATTCTTTTCAGGAAGCTCTTCTCTTGAGAGAGATTTTGCCTCGGGCAAGGTAAGATATATAGATCCTAACTTTTGCACCGTCAGATTTCTTAACCCAAAGAGCATCATTGCCAATGGCGGATATATTGGCAGGAAATTTGGGCATGTCACGACCTACAAAAACAAGAGAAAACAGGTTAGGTTGTTGATGGAAATGATGAAAAAATACCTACCTTCAACAAAAACGGATTGTCCTCGATGATACCAACGTTTTTCATACAATAATTTTCCATCTTCTATTCGAGTTTCTATGAGAGGAGTTTCAGCCACCTGCTGTACTGGCACTGCTGCCTAAACAAAAAATACATGAGAATTTTATTTAAATTATTGCATTCAAAAGTTTTTTTGCTAACCCAGTAGCTTCTTCAACAGTGATTTGAATCACTGTTGAAAAAGCTACATGTTAGCGAAACATGTCGTGCTATATTTTTCAAATAAAGTTTATGGAGATCAAATCGTAAGGTGTAGTTTATGAAAATACGTAAAGTTTTATTGAAACTGTGAGAATGATGCCCACTAGGCCCCAAAAGTCATATATGATTCAAAAATAATTACTCTTAGATCTCAATTTCACAGCTGTCAGTTTAATCACTATTCGAAATAAGTATTTTATTACTGTTTTGGTGGCCTAACCTTCAATTCATTCATAATTTTATCAGTTTGAAGAAAATAATCAAGAATAAATTTGGAAAGTATCATATTTCTTGTGGTAAATTACGACACGAATTCTGAATTATGGTTAATCCTTGTACAATTTATTAATTTCTTCTCTGCATTCTTAGTACTGTTTTGAATTTGTCCACAGATCGAGGACAGTAATATTGTAACAACAAGCACAACTAGACATACATCTAGTATTTTTCATATTCCACTGCTCTTAACCAAAAATTATCAAAACTCTTAACTCTTATTAGAATAAATGAAATTTATTCAGTTACCTGGACATGTCCTGGACTCGACGAACAAGAATTCTCACTGTGTTTTCGAACTGGTGTAGAAAGTTTTCCTTTATTAATAATTCTCAAATCATGTTCCATCTCTTTTTCGTCAAGCAGGTAAGTGATTTGTGCCGTTGGAGCTTTTCTCCTTTTCTCAGGTAGAGGCATTGGATCATTTGGTCTCCGACGTAGTTTTCTTGTCATAACCGGCTTTACCTACAAAACAATATTCTCAGTTATGAAGATGATGGAGTAAATAGATCCTATAAACTTACCTCCATTGAGTCACCTGTGAGCTCCATAGTGAATCTTTCTGCTTCCACAGTCCTCTTTTTGTCTTCAAGATCTGATATGAGGTTTTCCTTCAGATCAATTTTTTTCTCTTCAAACTCTCGAGCAGCCGCCTTTTTTTCCTGGATATATTCCCTTTCAACACATTCAATAGTATAGTCCCTGTAGAGTGCATTCAGACGTATACGCTCTTTATATTGGTATTCAAGTTTTCGAACTTTCCTGTTATAATCGTGATGAGTACCATCTTTGAGTTGCTGCAATTTCTTTTTCAAATTAGCCAATTTATCCTGGTACATTTGCTCTTTGATTTCCAGTGGTTCTCGATGTCTTCCTGGGGAAATTAGATCACATGTTATTTATAGAGATTAAAATGTTTAATATTATGCACCTGTGTCTGTTTCACTGGCATCTTCGGTATCTTCATCACTTTCTTCAGGAAGTTCTTCATGATCTTTATCATCTTCATCCTCAAACTTTTCCTCGTCATATTCAAAATCTTGAATGCATGAATTAGAATAAGGAGAGCCAAACAAAGACATTTTTCAAAAAACAGGGCTCAATTTTTTTTCTAGAGTACTTTCATTCAAGATGTCTTAATCAGGCTATATTCTGTAAGTTGAAACTTAAAACCTTCACTTCATGTAACGTGAAAAGTGTAGGTATCTTATTTAAATTATTACATTACATTAGTAATTGTTACTTTCATAACTCCACTATAGATTGTATATTAGTTATCACTGTTGTCCTTAGTTACTATTCTCCTACTCGGAAAAAAAATTATAACAGATTACGTCAAGAATATATGTTAACGATTGTCAACAGTAAAATTTGACAGGCAACACAATTAAGGTTATGTCGATGAGCAACACTAGCTAATTTTTCTTCTTGTCGTGGTTCTAAGACGGAGCTACTAGGGCTATCCAGTCAAAAGGTTGGTATTTGTCTTCGAAAATAATAGTGGCAATACTCTTCAATCTTCGGTTTTGTTACTTGGGTTTTTGATACGAACCCCAACTTTTTATAAATGAGTTTATTATTGATTGAAACGTACAAACGACACAGAACAAATATTGGAAATTGTAATCACATTAGGAAGATACTTTACCATGTTTTGTCCCCACATAATTAAAATCTATAGTTTTATGGTCGAAGCTGAGTGTGTCCATTCTGATTTTTTTTGTGACACACAGGTTACTAACTTATATAACTCAGTTACATAATCGTCGTATCTGGATAAATGGTTATAGTAACCGAGCCCATTAAACTAAAGAGAAAGAAAAGACAAATTTTAGGTTATAGGAAAGTGGACATAACCCAAAATATCTGTAATTTTTGAAAATGCATACAGATTTGTCTCCACACCTGCATACCGATCATTGTAATGAATTGATTAGGATATTACATCAATGTCGTCAAGAGGTAGGGAATATAAATGAAATAGTTTTTAGATTAAAAAACATGTTTCAGAACCCTTTCCTAAAACTGTTTGGAATATGTAATTCCGAAGACAGTGAGATGAGAAAGTGTTTAAAACAGGAACGTTTAGAAAGAAGAAAGAGAAATTATGAAAAGTCCTTGGAGACAAAACGAAAACTTCAACAGCTATTCAAAGAAGAAAAACAAAAGTAATTTGTATTAGAAATAATTATAGTCCATAGTAGTAATTTATCTCTGCTTTAATACGTTCAATATTCTTTATGATAAACTTATTATCTTCAATGCAAGATATTCAAATGAAATGTGATTCACTCCTCAGGTTCACCAGAAATGTGTTTTGGATGTAAGAATGTTCACAGTATTATTGTTGAGATAGAGGAGCAGTATGGAATAGATTGTACATAATAAATATTAAGCCACGAATAACTTATTTAACTTCATCAGCAGGTTGATGATTTTTGAAAAATGTCAAATGGTACATTCTGTCGAAAAAATGGTATTTTGCTCATCTGCCACTTAGGATTGTGAAAGTAATACTAAGTATTGAGTATTATTTCAACATCCACAGTTTTCTGGAGATGGGCCGCATATAGACTTTTGAACATCGCCAATTGCACAAAGCAGTCTAATGCAGAGTATTCTAGACTGCTGGCTGACACTGTAAGTCACAGCATTCTGGGAATAACATCTGACGTTGACTCCAACTGTGAACTGCCTTATATAGTACTTTTCCCGAGTAAAGAGGATTGGATCTTCCAGGATTGGCTCTCTCCAAGGCGTTCTATCATCCTTTGAAGTTTGAAACCAAACTACGATGTCTAACAGGCCTTCTCACAGGTCACTGTCATCTGAATCATCATATGCAGAGATTCGGACTGTCGGAAGAAAGTGCGTGTCGCCTCTGTTTGGAAAATGATGAAAGAGAAGAGCATATACTTTGTGCCTGCCCCGCTGCAGACCGAATCAGGCTTTCAGAGTTTAGTAGAACCATACTTCTGCCATCTGACCTGAAAGATCACTCACCATATAAACTAATAAACAATAAACCCTTGCGGGTTGCGGTGGAGGGACGAATAGGTCCATTCATGTTTGAGCCAACCTAACCTAATATTTCAAGAATCTTGTGGAGGCAGTATTGGTTATTTCATACTATAATATAGCTTTATTCATCAAACTGGGGTGTCTGGAATACATTTGTACTGTTTTTCCTTAGAAATTATCACACGAGTAACAAAATTGAATTATAAAGACAATCGCTTAGTGCCACTGCCTTGTGAGAGTCCTGCAAGGCTGATTCATGCCTCATACATTTATACTCTTTAAATCAAGAAAAACTTGCCTACTGTCAATCAAGTTTTTATCAGTCCTTGCACAAAATACAAGTGCAGAGAGGTGAAGGTTGTAGTTACAGAACCAATACAAAGTTTTAGTTCTATGCTTGAGGTTCAAATTAATCTATTGTATAGTGAAACACATGTTGCGGTTATATAAACTGTTTGATGAAAATATCAAGATGAAGTGTTTCTTGAATGCAGGTAACTTTTGTTAATAAGAAACCTCATATAAATTAACTTTGTGAACAAACTTTGAATTGCTCACTATTTAGCGAGAGTTTTCGACAAAACAAAAGCGAATTGGTAAAATACACAAGGGTTGAATTGAAGGGGTTATATTTTTAGGAGTGACTAATTTTTGGGAAAGAAAGTTTTTGGCTTTCTACTATACCATCTTGATACAAAAAAAAAGGATAAGGGAATCGTCCAAAGAAAGGAAGGAAGTAATCAATTTGAAAATAAGTAACTCTATACATGGATGTGCAGATCATACAAAGAAGTAACTTTCAGACACAAACTGAAAGAAAGTCCTTCTGAAACAGTTACTTTCATATAAACACTGAATTATACGAAAGAAAAAAAATCTTTCGTAACAAATACTTCTATATGAACACTGAATTATACAGAAGATACTTTTCTCTATTCAGTTTGTATTAACATAATATATATTATAAATATATTATAAACACAAGGGTTTCTATATATCATCATTCTATGTAGATGCAGATGTATTTCAACATCACGTAGATGTTGAAATCTGTGAGGCATAGTAAGCCATGTTGATACGCAGGAGGTACAGTATAGTAGTGTTGCTACACTCAATACTGTACTTCATTTTTCTTTTCCGAAAACGTATTAATTTTGTTTGCATGTGCTTCAGACACGTACATTCACTACAATTTTTTTCTTTCGAGCTATCAACGTAATTCCGCTGACATTCGGCTTGGATACCAGTGAAAAAATGCCGTGAATATGGTGTACACTTCTGTGCGATACTGAAATTGTTCTCTATCACCATCACATACAAGTGAATACCTTCCATTTTATTCAATTTTATATTTATTGTATTTCACTTTGAAATTTGGGTTGCAGTTTTAAATGACGACGTTACATTCTGTTACATCGACAGAGATAGCAACCGCAACTTGGCCAAGGAAACATAAATAACTAGTTCCATTCCTGGTAGATTAATGCGATCTCGGGAAAAATTACGTATTTTTTTAACATTTGGACTCAAAAAGTTTTCATTTGGCAACATCGAACAAATAAATATTCGATTTGACAGTAATGACAGATAACAGTTGACGGAGTTGAATTTTTGACTTTGTGGTTATGGTGATTTAAATTGCTGAAGATGAATACCATTTTGAAGAAATCTATCGAATTACTTCCTTCAAAACTGTTTTTGAGAAACGGAACAGCTCTGATTCATACCAGGTAATGGTTCACAGTTGTCAGAAAAATGTCCATATTTATCATTTTCATTAGTTATGTAATTTCCAAGGAAATGGTATCTGAAGTTTATAGTCTGTTGAATTTCTCATTTTACTCATTACCGAAACATAACTATTGTCATAATGAACGTCTGTAAAATTCATTGTTTTGAAGTCAACAGAATAATGGTGCGAAATGGTATCCAGATTCAGAATGGATGTCACAATTTGATGGACCTGTCATGTATCCTGATGAGGAAACTAAGCATTGGGCTCTTCAACCATGGAACGCTAAGAAAATCCCTGTGGAGAAAGCAGTGAAAAACATGACCCTAAATTTTGGGCCCCAACATCCAGCTGCTCATGGGGTACTCCGACTAGTCTTGGAATTAGACGGGGAGGTATTATAGCAAACCTTGTTGTGACTATTGATTTTTCATGTAATTTTTAGGTAGTGAAAAGGTCCGACCCCCATATTGGACTTCTACATCGTGGTACAGAGAAACTTATAGAGTATAAGACCTACACACAAGCGTTACCATATTTTGACAGACTTGACTACGTTTCAATGATGTGCAACGAACAGTGTTATAGTTTAGCAATTGAAAAGTTGTTGAATATTGATGTTCCATTGAGAGCTAAATATATCCGAGGTATATCTTGACAAATAGATGTTACTTTATAGTGAACTGTAAAAAAAGTGATTTTTTTCCTATTGGATTAAAATGTTTGGAGGTGTATGCTGTGCAAATTAGTCAGCAGACTATACACAATCTAACAAAAAAAGATAAGATGTTACCTATTGAAGATGCTTATAATGATTTCAGTGACATTCAGGGTGTTTGGGGAAAGGGTGGGGAAGGGAGGAATATGCCCAATTCCATTATTGATCAAAGGTAAATGAATTGTTAGGATTATCTACCCGCAAAATATTTTGAAATTTTTGTTAAAGGTTTTTTGTGGAAAAAAATATAAAGCATTTAACACAAGTACAAACAAAAGTTTTTTCAAAATATTCCACTTTGGGATATCCGAATATTTATTATGAAAACCTACAATACAAAAAAAACTATTTTTTTAAAAAGGACTTTCAAGTTATTGAAGAGTTTTTTTGCAATATTTTTTATTCCTTTGCCCCTTCCTTGAATACTGCCTGGAATGATTAGATACTGCTCATCAGTTCACTTGCAATATAGTTTTTGATAAATATTTGTTGAATCTTGTGCTAGTTTTTTTGAAAATTATGATTAGCGTTACATATTTTTGTGTGCTATTCACAAGTGTGAAGTCGGCGACACTCAGGTCTATTTTCAGAGATAATGCTACTTAATAGAAATCAGCTATTTCAAGAAATCAGCTATTTTAGCTATTTCTGTTTTTATGAAAACTTGTGACTTGACACATCTCCACGATGGCATTCTGCCCCTCTTGTCACTTCCATTTGACACTTTCACGAGTTACTTTGTCATTAGTTCTGTTGACAATGTTATAAAAGTTACACTAGAAATGAATGTGATGTTAATTTTATATGGGAATGCTTTTTTCTTTATCTCCATATTAGATTCCATGTTTGTAATTTGTGTAATGTTTCATTTGAAAGAATTGACAAGATAGTGAGCATTACATTTCTGGTGATTGGAAAAAGTGCTTCTTTTGGAGTTATTCTATGCCAGAGGTTCCACTTTTACCTTTTATATCCATTTACATGTTATTCTCATTTTTTTAGGATGATGCTCAGTCAGATTTACGACATTGTAATATAATATACTTTTCTTGACTTCAACTCTTTGTGATATTGCCAACAAATAATAGCAAAAAC
>WOGP01009340.1:0-10786 GCA_015342065.1 Leptinotarsa undecemlineata | reverse complement strand
AAGCCAATCCGGGAATCGGCTGCATCAATAATAATTCAGCTCATCTGAGCCTGGAGCAGCAAAGTTCTTGGAACCCACAAGGCCCCTCCATACAACATCCGGAGACATAGGGTTGCGTAGTTCATCAAGCTTGGGATGCCGAAGCTCTCTTCTGAAAGCTTAGATCTGTGCCAAGGCAGAGGTGTCTAAGTTGAGTGGAGACGGTCGGCGGATTCATCACAACACGCAGAGGCTGTTGGAATGAGCAAGAAGTTTTGTCACGAAACCAGAGGTTTTCCGCAATACTTCTCACTCACCTAACCACTAACTTCATAGCAGCCACTAGCATTCGTATCATATCAAAGCAGTGCTGTTTGGTGTGCTGCACCACGCCTTAATCCAAAGTGTGATACCCGTTGGCCGCCTTGGATACAAGACACTTGTTGTTTTGACAACGTGATCTTAGTCTTCATCATATGTCCCCACGTATAATGCCGCGATTCCGTCTTTCAGATTCTAAAACGATTGATTAACGATGTACAAGGCGGTATTGATTTGCCAGATGTCAGCTTTTTTCTGTGAGATGACTTTAAACCTCTGCATCCAAACAAGCCAGTTGTTGTGGCTTCAGGGGCCTAATTTTGTGGCCTCATGGGCATGGGCATAGAACTGCCACTTTCACCACTTCATAAGCATTAGCAGGCTGGTGAGGAGCTATATAGACCTGCCGCTGAAGATGAGATACGTATTCCCTAAGGTTTTTAGCGAAAAAGGCGGCATGCTCCAGATGTATTTCACGCCACAAACCAGGCATTTTATCCATGTACTCCCTTCGCGCAAGATCACTACTCTCGTAGCAATGCATGAGGCTATCCCTTAGCGGCTATCCCTGCGGCTTCATAAGGATAAACTCGTACACGAAGGATTTTTCAAGAACAGCCATGTATCACCCAAAAACTAGGTCAAGTGGGCTAAAGTCGGAAACCAAGAGATTCATTATTATTATCTTATACTTTTGCTGTCGATATATTTAACATACTTATGCGACCTTGGCCTATATCTAACGTCATAGCGTGCTCCAGGTGATATTGAATCTGTTGTAGGTAATGATAAATGCTGAATTAATTTTGTATTTTTGTGTCGAACTCCCCAGACTTGATCCAGAAAACTCTGTTAAAATTTTTACTCTGAATATGGGAGTCCTTGATGGCATGATAGCAACCAGACCTCAAGATCATACAGACTTGCCTCAAAACCTTCTTGAACCCACTAATCACTCACCCCAGGTTTGTATTGTTTAATGTTGCTGGTACGTCCACCGGTTGTGAGTAATCTACTACGTCGTTTTCATCAATAGAGTTATGAGAATTTAGTCATATCACGTTAAGACTTTGGAAAATCATGGTAGTTGAATAATTACAGAATTAGAAACGGTAACATCAGAATATAATTATGGACGATTTCACTGCAGCGACTCAGTAAACATGATTAGCGTTCTTCACAAGTATCCGTTTCTACCCCTAATACCCAATATACTCACAATATTCATTTCAGCAGAAACTTCAATGAATATCTATCCCTTCTAACCCTCGTTCTACCCTTACAATCCCTCTTGACATTTATATGCGATTAGATGACTACCGCAGTGAAATCGTCTGTATTGATCGGTTTTATTGGAAGTTGCCAGGAATTCTATACGTGGCGTAAATCTGAAAACATGTCGCAAGAAGTCGCGTGTGTAGTATCTTTAAAATGAAATATGTATTGAGTCGGGTGATGATGAATTTCACATAAATATCAAACTCATTATGAAGAAATATATAGCCGTTTCATTACTCTGAAGGTTTGTACTATCAACTGCAACTGAACCAAAGTAAATAGCTGCTCAACCAGATAATTAAAAATAAACTGTTCAACGTTAAATATATTTCTAAATAATTCGGGTTGCCGCCACTACAGAAATAAAAAAACCAAATTTTATTATCTGAACACTCGCAGCCCTTTCTATTCCAAATTATCCATTGATCCCAATAAGCAATACAGCAGAGTCTGGACAAACAAATCCTGAAAGAAAAAAATCTTAACGAAACTTCAGGGCCTGATGAAGTTCTCTTATTATTACTCAATTTGATAGGCTCTTCAACTTATGCACCAAAAACGTAAACTTTTATTTCTCTCAAAAGATCGTTCGAGTTCACCCTATACCTAAAAGGTTGGAATTATATAATTATTTAGTTCTTTTCCTGGTGAAGCCTATAGTTTCAGAAGCTGCCATAGCTGGAATCACTAGTTTTGAGAGCCCATCACTTGAATATAGTATTGGGATGCTGAAGATATAGAGGGGTGCTGCAAAATGTCACAAATATTTGAGCACAGTATATCCTGCTTATAGCGCCCAATGGTATTCAACATCGTGGTGTTAGAGACCATTGGGTGCGAAAATATGTGCCCTAAACAGTCACGAAAACAATTTTCTACATTTAACCGACCAAGTTTGAGAGCAGGAAGGAAATCACTTCATCGAAGACTAAGAACCACAAGAATCATTTTTGAGGTGATCTCAGTAGGGACTGTGATGTTAAGAAGAGCAAAAACAATGTATCCCTTGTTAATAGCTGTTGTATGTACTTCAGTTGTTATCTATAGTGAAACACTTGATTTGGAAATAATGTTCAATGTAACATTTTTCAAGATATTTCCTCGTATTTTCTGGAACCTAACGTGAATTTTCATCAGGTTTCGACCCATTTTACGGATATTCGTTATACAAAAGTTGCAAAAAGTAACATGTCGGTAAAAAGTTCAGAGTTCCACATTTTGATGGTGAGAACTACATCAAATGAGAAACGTTGCTGACTGAAATGGATCTGAGGAACCGTATATGGACATGTAGTCTAAGAGCCGGTCGGAGATCGACCTTCACCCATCAGATAACTTGATGAGACATATTTTTCATCAAATATAATTTATTAACTAACTAACATGCATGCCCATGATAACTTGCCTATCAAAAAGTGTTCATTGCTATTTTTTTTTTCATTACCTTGTTAATGTTAATAAATTATATTTCATAAAGAATATGTCTCAGCAAGTTATCTGGTGGGTGTAGGCCGATCTCCCACGGTCTCCTCTTCACAAGTCCTCTACTAATGGTTATTGAAGAGAAATGTGATACCAGTGATAAGAAAGCAGAGAAACAGAATAAGATTATTACATTAAAAAAAAGATAAGAAACATCACCCAGAAAATCTCTAAACAGTCAGTTGAAATATGTCGAAGAGCACAAAACATTATTTGATATTTGTAAAGTTCTGATCAACTCGTTCGAGAGAAAAAATCTGAAGTCAATTTTTACTTCGGAAGACTCTCCCGACAATGAAATACTGTACATCGCAAAAAAGTATGTCTTCTCATCTTCTATCCTTCTATCGACACTCTAAGTCAAGATCTACGTTCTAGTGGTGCCATATTTGACTAAACGGGCGTCGTGTGCCATCTGTTATGAAATCGGTAGTCACATTTCATCTATTAAAAATACTTTTTCCACACCAGTTGGATCGCCAGGAGATGACTAAAATAAAATTTGGCATGGAATAAGTGTTTTCATTAGATTCATTATACGCCAGTTCCAATTCTAGCTATCAATGATATTCATTACAATACATGTCAAGTCGGACAAGTTCGCGGAGAGTGTGCAGAAAGAGGTTATAGATGTTGATCGAAATGATAAGAAATTCTATTTTCCTGTTACAAGTAGAGGCCAAGATAGTAGGTACTATTAGTTGTTTCTGAGATTCTGGTGCTTCAGAGCACTTGTAAGTTTAGAGCAAGTACATTTTCTGTACGAAGTAAAACCCTTGGATGGAACAATAAGCGTACAAAGTGGTAAAAATGGACCTACTCGCAGAAAACGTCGGTACCATAAAAGTGAAAACTGTAGTTGGAAATCATACACATCGAATAGCTGTTAAAGACGAATTGTTTGTTTCCGAAATAGAAATCAAGTTTTCAAAACTGGAAACTAATGGATTTAGCCTTGAGCAGCAAAGTTCTTCGAACGTCATCCGAGGTCAAGGCTCTCGAAGCTGTCTATAATATTTCAAACTATTATTATTATATTAAATTTTTTTCAATATACAGGGTGTATATTAAACAATAATGATTTTAGTCATTTTAAAATTATTAACGCAGCCGAAATAAAAGTATAGCGTACCTACTACACAGGACCTACTAAGTAATAAAAAATCTACTATTCCGTACGTATCAACAATCCCAGTGGAGGATTCGAAAAATCGGATAATTGCTGGGTATAACACAATCAGAAACGATCCCGGTGTTTTTGAAACAGTTAGTGAGTTGATGAGAAGAAGATTGAATTCTTGCATTCGAGCGAGGGTAGTCATTTTCAACGGTGGCTGCTTATCGTTTTGAGGTTCAACTCAGTAAACCTCGAACTTCACTTTTCAAGAACTCTTTCATTTGGACAACAGCGTTTATGTGAAATAAACTTCCTTAGAACGTTTTTCTAAATGGATTTAATCTCCAGCGATTCAAATACAATGTGAATCTCTACTTTCGTACAAACACCGCTCTAAGAGCGCCTCAAGTATTTTTTTGTAGTGCTTGTGTTTGTCCTTAAAAAAAGTTCTTGTATCTTGTATAAATCTTCTTGCTCTTGTATAAATTGCTATTGTCAAAATTATTTTTCGCTCCGTATCTTCGAAACAAAGCGCCCTATAAAAAATCATCAAAGGACAAAATATCCTTAGAAAGTCCACGGAATAGTCCATTAATGTGTTTCCTCATGTACTCATATACTGTTTCCTAAAATGTTTCAAGTAATTGCCGATAATCGTTTTCGATATTCATATTTCGTTTACAAAGGAAATACAAACTCTGTTATATGAATATACAAAATATCGCTATCTCTACAGTCCAAGCAAGATTTTTTTTGATGATGTTATGGGAACAATAACCTCTCGAACAATTTTCTTATCATTTTTAATTTATGCTCACCAATAAATTTTCTTTCAGAAGATATTTTTAGGTTATTCTTTACCAAATACCAATAAATCATTCTCTAGTTGTTTACAAAAAGAAATTCGTGATTTATTGCTTCTTTTTAAAGATCGGTTTTGGAATTGTAGGAGAAATTGGAATCAATGATCAATGTTGGATTCATATAGGGTTTTATCCCTGTTAAAATATGTGAAAATCCATAATTTTTGAAATTTCGCTTAGCAAATTACTTGAGTATATAACAATCAGATAAAATCATGAGGCTATAAGCCGAGGAAATGTGAATTGATTTATTATTTACGAAAGCATTAATTACAAAACAAAGTTTTACTCTAGGATTGCATTTTGTCGATTGAGCTTGGTGCACGAGGAATATACGTTGAGGTTGCTTCTATAAAAAATCGATTGAATGAAATGAAAAAATAAAGTTTTAGAATCCAAGTGTTACAGTTTATGTGCAATACGGGCACTGAATTATGTTCATTTCAATTGGTTAAACAGGTGTAGTACATTTAACCGTTGTAGAATTGGTTGTGGAATTGGCCGCGGTGGTAGTGCGCCCAACTCACGATTAGAAGATCGTGGGTTCGATTCCTACCTCGACAAGATATTTTTCTCGAGAGAATTTATCTGGTTGAAGCTGGGATGATTTTGCAACCGTGTTAGGAATCACACGTTAAAAGGTAAGACCTCGTTAGCCTTAGCTCGCACAAGTTTCTCAACTTCTGAGAGTTGTCGTTCGTATGGGGGCGGCAGCTGATTAACGGAAAAATAAATTTTAAACAGATTTTAAACAGAATTCTATAACCGCTACCTAGCCTTGGACTGTATCATAATTTTTATGCACTTTCAAATTACATCAAAACCAGTGATGGAAAGTTTCTTCTTCGGGTGGAATAAAATCGGAGACATATTTGAATATGGGGACAACTAGAGAACAGTTCCTCATCACAGCAGTCGTAGACGAAACGTCGGACATAAAAACCCACTTATCACGGCCATCAAACCGAGAAAATAGCTCCAACAAATAGATGAAATTTCAGTTATGAGATGCCCGAAAACAAATTTGCAGCTGATGTTCATTGCTGAGTCGTATAAATTTCGAACAAAGCATGAAATATTATCATTGTATCAAAACTACCGATATCAAAATCTCACTATGAATACTAATTCAAGAAAAAACATTGTTTTCATTATATATTATATAAATAAAAAATTCAAATATGGTTTCCTCCATTTTAATCAACAGTTTTGAAAAGTTGATTTCTAGTATGTTTAAGTCATACTACGTGACAGCTTCTAACTTCACTGAATTATTGTCAATTATTCAGTGGACTTCTTTCTGGTTTCCTAAGAACCAAATATTGTGTCAGTTTATCTAATCGAAATTCCGTTTTGAATATAAAAACGATGGAACATCAATTAAACTTTGTCAAAAATGTGAGCGTGTAAAACTAATCGTGATAAATTGGAGAAAGATATGTAATTGGTACTCACAAAGACTCATTAATGAATATGGAGTAGGTAAATGTTTTTCAAAAGATCACCATGTTCTTAAAGTAGCTTTGTTTACAGCAGCAGTTTCTAAATTTCTAGCAATTCATGAAAATTCTTAGTCACTTAAACTTGATTGAGAGTATTAATAATTCAAATAACTCAATTTGGTTCCTCAAATCTTGACATGCAACCATATTATCTGACTTAAACTATGTCGTGAACACTTTTTGAGAAATGAATTTATTTCAATAAAATTCAAATTTATTTAAATCCATAGACATTATTTTCACCCTCAAAAACTGGTCATTATTTTCTATATATTACTAAATTTTTTCATAATACTCTTCTCCGTTCCTTCATTCTTTCAGTTGTCACGATTTGGTACGGAATCATCAGTTCCGGATAAGTCACGAAATGGGTGCGTGAATTACAAATCCCGGCATCAATCAGCTTTTCAAATAATGCAGGAAAAGATCGATTTTCCCATTGAAGAGAATTATAGATTAGTATAAGTGAGCAATATATATTCTACATGCAAAAAATCGGGAAACAAACCAGCTGCAATAATAAGAGTACTGAAATTTTATTAGTTTCAGTTCGACCTTCGCTCCTACATCCATCCTTCCCAACTCAAAATATCGATTCTGCTCGAACTTTGAACTCTTTGTTGCTTGCTCCACAGGCGCAGCTAACTCGTAGGTGTATCTCCCTTCTGAAATACAGTCAATATTTGAATTCTTATATTCCAGCGAATATATGTCCTAGATGATACGAGGAATTTCAACTCAATGGACATGCCGTTTAAAGGATTGAATAAATAACAAAAATGATAAGTAAGGGATTGCGAATAAACACAGAAAGATACTGTTTGTTTTTCAGCAAGATATGTTTTTGATTAAAACATTTGTATCTCAATATTGACTTAACGAATATTTCATTTCCTCTCTTCGAATAACTAGCCTCAAGAGGTGAAGATTCATAACTAGATAACGGATAGATATATAGTTATTTTTTATTTGTACATGTATGTGTTGTCAAACTGCGTTATAATTTTGCACAGAGTGTGACAGAAGACTTATTCATTCCCGAAATTTTAAACGATTACAGAGGATGATTCAAGATATTCGAGCAGTTTAAGGAACTGTACTCACAACAGTTTATTATCCGACTGTTGCTCTTCAAGTAGTATCTTTGACAGATTCATGTCTTTCATTTTCTTTATCAGATTATTTCATTGTACACAAAAAAGTTGAGCTCATTTTTTTGCTGAAAGGGTTCGGGACTCATGTGGCAACATATTATCAAAAGTTCTCTAGAAGTCACTGGAAATTTTTCTTAGGTTGCTCAAAGGCCATGGGCTCAAGGCATAAGAAATAAATGAGGTCCATTTAACGACTTATTCTGAGTCCGTTTCATAATATATATAATGCTCTTCATATTGGTAGTATTTTCCATCAAATAGGAAGAAATGCTTTTACTTTTTTTTTTTGGAGATTGTTTGGATGGACTGGAGAATCTACTCACTCTATATGAGAGATTGGACGATTTATTGATTTGAGATTACAATGTTACATTTCATTATGAGAAACATCCGTCCAATTGGCATATTTGGCATTAGAATGCAATTTTATGATGGCTCATTGTTAAAATAGTTAAGATTTTTTTGATGATGTTTGAAAGACAAGTCTGCAAAAACTTTTTCATTCCTCCAGAGATCACAATGAATGATATCGTTTTGGTTAAGAGTGTTTGTGTTAAGCTTAGGCTCGAGGTGTCCGTGTTGAGCGTTTCTTCATATTGATATCTGTTTTCAAGAAAGGGATTCGAACACTGAAAGAATCATCGATCCCAGCTGAAATTTTTACATCTGATTTGTATTTGGTGACATTCATCTCTTTCAACATACCTACAAAGAAATTCTGATGATTGTCTGCTGGAAAGCAACTTCAATGTCCATCGTGAAAATAGTCGGGAAAGTAATTGTTTTCCGGCGGGCATTTGCCACAGTCAACTGGTACGTTGGGAGGGATGAATGTTTCGAGTTTTCATTTCGAAATAGCAATTTTCTTGTACACATGTATCGCTCTTTGGTAACATTTTACCAAACAGTTTTTAAGACACGAAAAACTTCGTGTTCAGTCAGTCAATAATTTAAATACGTAGTTACTACTTATGATGCACTGTTTGGAACCTTTGGTGTAGTAATGAATATTACTGGAGTTTTTTTCCCAACACCAAACCGTTATTTTAATACCTCGGCACGTGTTTTGATCACCAAGTGATTATCTTCAAGAGGTGTTAAAATAACGGTTGGTGTTGGGAAAAAACTCCAGTAATATTCATAGCTACTACTTGAAAGACAATTTTGGTGGGGAATACTTTGGTTGATTTTTTTGAGGATTATAATCCTTATTGGAAAAAACCAGGAATCCAATATATTGCTTTGCTGACGACAGCATACTTATCTCGTCATTACATTTGGATCCCAGGACATCGGCTGCGGAAGCACCTCTTCACCAGCAGCAGGAGGTGAAGGATCTAGAAGTAATTTCGAATTGGGGTGAAAACAGCCAGGTTCAATTCAATGCCACAAAAACCCAGACATCGGTTTTCTTCAAGAAGATAAATGTCTCCGAACCCGATATAATAATGTTAGGTCATATGATTCCGCTTTCTGCATCGAAACTTTGTTGGGGGTTAAAATGGACACCAATATGTCTTGGCACAATCATGTCGCTGGAATTGCTGAAATGGCTGCTTCTCAAAAGCTTGGAACACTGTTCCGAACCAGAAAATTGTACACACCTTAGCAACCTTTGATGCTTTATAAAGCCCAGATCAGACCTTCTTTATAGTATTGTTGTCATATATGGAGCTCTGCCCCCAAACATACCCTGAAGTTGCTGGATTCCATCCAGAAAAGAGCCATCCGCCTGATTGGAGACGCTAACATCACGTGCAACCTTAATGGCCTGGAACATCGAAGAAAGGTTGAAGATTGGTCTCTCTTCTATAGATACTTTCACGGGAGGTATTCAAGAGACTTGGCACATTTGATTCCACTAAGAGCAGTACATATCAGAAATACGCGACGGGCTGTAGCTGCACATCGTTATGAGGTTCATCAGTACACATCGAACTTCACTGTTTAAGAACTCTTTCATCTGGAGAACTGCGTTTATGTGGAATAAACTTCCTGAGGATGTTTTTTCAAATGGATTTAATCTTCAGCGATTCAAATCCAATGTTAATCGCTACTTTCGCACAGGCACCGTTCTGAAGGTATCTTGAGGATTTTCCTGTAAAGTTTCCTTATGTTTTGTCCTCATAAAGATGAATTCCACTGAATTTAATAAAAAGTTACCTTGCTGATAGATATAGAAGGATACCTGTTAGTAACGAGACGAGTTCCCTCAGAAAAATTGAGTTTGGTGTATCACAAGAAACTGTGTTAGGGTCAATATTGTTCACGCTTTATATCAATTATTCATTCAACCTTCCGATTATAGAAGACATCACCAGCTTTGCGAATGATACCGCAATTTTCTATAAAGCGGATAACTGGAACTTAAAAGCCACTATTGAAAATGATTTCCTCATGATAATGAAATATTCAAAAAATCACATAATAGTTATTTCAGAAAAATAATCATAAGTATACTATTTACTAGTTATACGCAAAACTTTCCGACGTATAACGAGCTACTATTATACTATAAAGAAAAATTGAAGATGGTATATTATGCCCTCATATATGCAATGGGCTTGCTTCATGCTATTGAAAATGGTACTGGTTAGCTTATAGACTGATCGAGTTAGGACTATATTATATTTATCGAGTCTAATCGGTCCCAACATCTCTTTATATTTGCAGAAAAAACAAAAATTTGAGAAGCAAGAGTTTAAATTGGCCGCGTGTCTGTTGACAAATAAAATTGATTGTGTCTACAGCGGTGTTGCCAAGTGTCAATTACCACAAAAATACGAAGTTATGAAACATTAGAAAGAGTACATTGTCTCATACATTCAAGAGAGATAGCTGACTGGGTGGCAATATGGCTAATATATAACTTCGAATTTCTTATTTTTGGTGAGTGGGATGAATGCATAATTGGATATTAGAGTTCATGAGCCTTCAAGAACTATTTAAAAATAAAGCACGATAATTCTATTTAGAACCATGGTTTTCGAGTACATTTTATTTCATATGACGAATTTTTTCATGAATTTCAACGTGAACGGTTTCATATACACTTCCATCATTAAAATTTCTATAATATCAACATGAAAA
>WOGP01009339.1:0-12824 GCA_015342065.1 Leptinotarsa undecemlineata | reverse complement strand
GGGGGGGGGTTAGGCCCTGTAATGCAATCAATTTGAGGATTCAACAATTGAAGCAATGATCAAACTCAGGGGTTCTTAACAAATACAAGATTTAGGGTAGATAATTTGAGGATTCAACAATTGAAGCAATGATCAAACTCAGGGGTTCTTAACAAATACAAGATTTAGGGTAGATATGAGGAGGGCAATTTCCTTTACGACGACACAATCTATAAAATGGACAAAGAATTCAAAACCTCTTTGATAGTTTCAAACTATAAACTATCTGATAGATGGAAACTGCCTTTTGGCGTATTGGTATCATTCAGTTTCTCCATTTTCTAATTGAACAGAAACAACTTTTCCTCTTTACATTTTTCAGAATGCTGAAAAAAACAATATTCTTCAGTTGCGATCATTGAACATTATTTTCTACACTTTTCTTGAACATATGAAATTTTGATTTCATGTTTGCCTGTTCTGTTACAGAAAAGCTACGACAGTAGACAATTAATGGTTACTATATTTGTATGTTTGTGGGGTATGAGATTATCAGGATACCTTCTGTATAGAATAATGAAAATTGGAAGAGATAAACAGTTTGACGATAAGAGAAGCAACAATATACGGTTTGCAATTTTTTGGACATTTCAGGTAAGAAAAGAAAGTAGTGAAGACTCAAAATTATGGCTTGGTAGAATTTGGAACCTCTGGCGTGAAATGAATCTATTGAAAACACTTTCTCCACACCAGAAAGAATACTTTCTCCCGATGCTGGTTTCGCAACAACATTAATAATGTCTTAATCATCTTCTGATGATGCTAACTTGGTTAACGAAACTCACGTAGAGAGACAGTAATTTTGTTCGGCGTAGGGCCTAACCTAACCTAATTAGAATCATCAAGATATGGTTGCAACCCATGTAGAGGGCTGCTTGAAAAGGCAAATAAGCTTTTGATTTTTGAACATGCTCTTCTTTCGGCTCGATATTTTTATTTCAACGTTTTTCCAAATTTTTCATTCCTTCTAAATGATATTTTTTCGTGTCCCTAAAACTAGGCGACTTCTTTGGTGATGATACCTCTTTCGATCCAAATCGCTTACCATCCAGCAATTGCATTATATTTGGAGAGAGGGGGCTAAATTTAGAGAAAATGCTGGATAGCGTTGTACTTCACAGTCCAATTCATGGGTTTTTATCATCGTGACTTCATATGTGTGGTGTGTTTCCATGCATTGCCTTGACGGTAGTACTTTTTTTCGCCAAATACGGTCGTTTTTGCTTCAAATCCATTTCGAGTCTGAAAGCTCTGAATAATATTCACCTATGATCGTTCTACCCTTCTCGCGGTAATCGATGTGAATAACACTGCGTGCATCTCAAAAAAGTGCTTCCATGAACTTGTTGGCTAGTAAACCCACCTAGACCCTTTTTGGTGTATGTTCATCCTGCGATACCCACGGTTTCGATTGCTCCTTGGGCTCTGGGGTATTTTGATCGACATACGTTTGCGCTTATCTTCGAGTGGAAGCAATCGCGTGTAGTTTTTTCATGTCGAAATATTCGCGTAAAATGTGATGTTCCTACTCAGTTAAGATACCTACATCCTCCGCCATCTCAAGTATTTTCATTCTCTGATCGTACAATATTATTTCAAGAATTTTACCGAGGATATCTGGTGAAATGACCTCTTTTGACCGACCTGAAAGTTTGGCTTCACTTGTGCTGCTGTGACCACAACGGTACTTAACCATTGAAATTGATGGCTCAGAATTCTTAGTATCCATCAAGTCTTTCCTTGGTTTCATTATTGTTTTTTTACTGGTAATAAAAAATATATTATTACTCTTAGGTTTCTTATACGTCGCGAAGTTAGTTTCGATGGTTCTCTTCTTTTTCTCTCTCTAATGGCTTCAGCTTCCGTTCCGGCGCAGTAATCTGTCTCTATTCGTCTATAAGTCTTGCTTTATACAATACTGCACTCCTTCCGTTAGTTAGATTATGCTGTAGACGACCCCTCCCGATATAGAAGGCCCCGACACTCTGTCGAATGAGGCCCCTATGTCCCCCGTTAACAGATGAATAACATCTTCATCCATCTCACCCCAGCCAGGTAGGGGTACACCGTGAAGGGCGGCATTGATGTCCGAGGACATTAATGTCGTCAACAAAGATCAGAAATTGACCCATTCGTCCCTCTGACGAATTTCAGTCCAAAGGGTAAGGGAGCCATGCTTCAATCCTGAACAAAATTAAGATGAACATCGAGAGTAACCTAGAAATAGGGTGTTCAAAACATGAAAAATGCATTCCCACTTCCATACACCTTTTCAAGTATTTTTATTGATTCCAGTATTTCGAGTCGCTTTTAAAAACATTCCTCCCAAATTTCATCAAAGAACTTTACAATAACAGACATAATGAATTCAATTGCATGGACATTCTTTACTACTGTCATAAGAGGGATTCAAAGAATGAGAAATTCGAAATTTTTGCCACTACCAGAGGGGTAGATACAAAGCGAGTGTCTGCTTGTTCCTTCACTACACATTTTATTATGGCTCATACCTCTATTCAACCTCGACCAAATAAATCCAACTTCTTCATGAAGCGATTACTTTTTTTGGTAGTGATCTTTCAGGTCAGCTGACAAAAGTGAAGCTCCGCCAAATGCTGAAGATCAGATCCCGTCAGCTTATGTGCTCTACTATCAGAGCCTGAATATCCTAATGAAGACCTGATCAGAGGTCAGTCGTTTTTATGGCATATTATACAGAAAATTTTCCAGTTGAAAGGCTGATATTGAAGTTGTAGGATATTCAAGGTGCAACATTCCTACCTCAATGACCGCAGCAATCTTTCTATATGAGGGCATCTGTAAGACTCCATACCTGACGACACATTTGATTCAGCCATGTAGGACTTTTTCGCCGCTAGGTTGAGTGAATCACTGGGTGTGTGCATTTGCTGACCTGCTCCGGGGAAGTTTCTTTTCTAACACCCTGCTCTTGACGAGGCGATAAATCACTTTCTGCCTACCTAGCCTCCTAGGTTTAATAGTTGAAACTTGAACCTTTGGCGTGAAGTGAAACTATCAACACTATTTCCACGCCAAAGTACTGTCAGACAGAGACAGTATTTCGTTCTGGCGTGGGAAAAATGTAATTCATAATGCGAGTGTAGCATACTTTTGTTACTCACCGTATACTTATAACTCAGAAAGTATTCTGAGAATTGTTGTATTGAAAATCATTTTTTCTCCGCTGCTTAAGGAAATAAATTATAGGTTTCTTGATAGAATCAATAGTTGAAAAACTAAAAAGCTTTTGCTCTTTATCCGATCTTACAGGAATTGGAATCTGATCCGATCTCACTGGAAGGACAATTAGAATCACTTGACGTCCGTCTAAGTAGACTGGGGCCCATGAAGGGTCCCACGAGTAGCTAGAATTGGTCTCCAGATTGTAATTGGGAAAATAAAGTGTGAAGAGACACAAACCTGCAAAATTTGAGTACTAAATTTTTAGCTTCTGAATTAGAAGCAAGAGAATTGCAGATTCAGAATATGAAACCATCATAAAGTCTGGCTACTTGCACTCAACAATACAGGACAGTCCAATTAAACCAACCAATAAGAACGGAATCACTCGTACCACCCATAGAATAAAACTTGAGACTCACCCTCAATAAAATTCCCAATTGTTAACCAACTGTTGAAAATAATAAACAATCACAGACGAACAATTGATAAATAAAACATCTCTCGAAATATACAATTCACTTTATTGAGTAATCATAAATAAGTTATATCTCTCTTCTTACAAAATGTATCCCATTTTGTTTATAAACCTCTATTCAGTATCAAAAGTCATAAAAATATTGCCGTATATATAAGAGTCTTGACATATTCTAGATCACTTATACTAAATTTTGTGTGCAGTATTTTTTTTTCAAACTTGGGAAGGGAATGTCAACACGTAAACAGAATATTTAATAAAAATCGCATTGAGTGAACTATAAATACTTTCAATAACATTCATTAACTTAACTATATCCTCAACTAAAATTTGTATGTACAACTTAAATAATATATAAATCACAATTTATGCACGAATATATAAATACAGTATCCAAAGAGTATTCGACTAATATACAAAGTGTGCTGGAAACAACTGAAATTACCGTTCTGACCTGTTGTTACTCTCAGTATATATATAAGACAGAGTATTATTTATTATTCAGACTATTCTCACCTAGTTGTGGTTTTAGGAATTTAAAAAAATAGTTTTCCTCAATTTTAAATTCTTTTGTTGGATATTCAATTAGTATGTCATAATGGCGACAGTGTAAAGCGACACGTTTTGATACTTTCAATTGATAGTTTAATGTTAACCTCACTTTCTATAATGTTATTTGGAAATTCCGACTCTGAACTCAAAATTTAGACGTTTCATTATTATAATCCAACTTAATCTCTTAAAACGTGACCTCACTTACATTCACATTATTTCTAATTTGGAGTAGGAACTTTCTAGTTGAATGTTGGAAAATGATGAATCAAAAAATAATTATTATGGCCCTTCTATGCTTTCTTACATTTCGAACGAGGTATGTGTATTGTCATATTTAAAAAGTGTAATTTAACAGTTAACACTTTTCAATCGCTCAACTGACAGATTTGAAAAGTGTCAATTGAATAGATAAACTATGAATTTACAATTCATTTAACATAAAACACCCTTCAATCGCTTAATTGACAGATTTGACAAGTGTCAATTAAACAGACAAACAATCAATTTATAATTTTTATTTCTATATTGACAGAATTGTTTGAAATCTGTCAATTGGCAGATTATCATTTTTATTTCTACATTGCCCGAATCGTTTGAAATCTATTAATCGACACTTTTTAATCTTTCCATCGACATATTTGAGAAATGTCATTCAACAGATAACACCCTTCAATCAGTCAATTGAAAATTGACAGGTAACACTCGACAGATTTGAAAAGTGTCGATAACCAGATAAACTATCAATCAAAAATTTTCATTATTATATTGCCAGATTTTTTATTTTTTGCACTGACATCATTACGTCATAGTGAATGAGATATGTATCGGTTCTATAGTACATCCATTTTCTAAATAAAGTCAGTTTTTCAGAAACTCAACACGTGTTTCGCTATACAAAAGCTTCTTCAGGTGTGTCAATGCTGTTTAGCGGGTATAGACACGCCTGATTAAGCTATTGTATGGCGAAACATGCATTGCGTTTTGATGAAACTGTTTAAAATCTCACAATGGATTGTATGGGGGTTGATATCACGTTTACTGCACCACGAACTAACTAATTTATTCGGCATGACAACATAAATTACCTGGTTGATAAAAGCCGTACAGGTATTCAGCACCTTTTCCTAAAACAACTTTTTCATCTATTTTTCCGTCTCATTTTTTTGTATGGGATGGTTAGAAAATGTTTCAATTGTAATTAATATTGAAATTCATATGAACCACGCAAGAACTTTTGGCAAATTAACTCTCCCACTTGAGCTACTGTTTCAACTTTTTCTACAATGACGGCATACATCTGAAACTCATTTTCAACTTCAAGACTATAAAAATGATGAATTTCGAAAGGTATCATATGACCTCCCCCCTTAAAAATTTAGCACAGGTCTAAGAGCTAAGTTATTCAAAAGCAGGATCAGTCTTTGTGTATACCAGTTTGAAATGATTATGAAAAATAAGTATTTATGCATTTGTCAATCACTCTGCAAAGTATTGTGAATCTGTGGTCTCACTATCGTTTTCAAACAGTTTCAGGAGTTTTTTTTATAACTGAGAAAGTTTCACTATTTTGCTATTTTGAGAAATATTTTCAATAGTGTACAAAAATTCATGAAAAATCCTGATTAAGTTGAATGAAATCATTGAATGAGTTTGTTATCTGTAAAACTGCATAATGAAATTGTACAGGTCAGTATTCGAGAAATAAAAAGAGAATTTTGAGAGCACTAAAATCACAGTTTTCGGGAAGATTTCGAATACAAAACATCAGAGTGTTTTCCAAAGGAATTCACGTGACCTAAATATTTACACTTCCAACTCCTCCAGAGTTTTGGATAACCTATTATTGTCGATCCTCCTCCTCTGACTCCTTCTGACGGCATCTGCTCTACGATAGGGCTCGCTCCTGAGCCCCAACAAAATGTCCTCCAAAGCACCATTGTACACTTCGTCTTGCTGAAGCAATTTCTTTTCCTGTACCATTCTCGTTTTTGTTTTAAGTTCATTTATCACAGCATCCTGTTACAATTTCATTTCGTAAATTTTTATCAAAAAGTACTAGATGTGTTTTTTCAAGTGCATTGTACATGGCAGCTAAAGAAAATTAGTCTTTTTTGTCGCTAAAAAGCATGATACAAGTGGGGTTAATTTTGATAAAAGTTATACTGTGATAAGTAGGCTAACCGCTCTTAGTCTTCGAGTATTTTAGCCAGAAAATTTGGCAATTTTGGTGGCTGAAAATATGAAATAACAAAGTGATTTTATTCTGTCTAAATGATATGGAGGGCTATTCTCATGCCAATGGAAACAACACTTTAGTCACAGTACGCTGTTATTTGAGGTCAGATTGATATTGTTAGTCAAACAAATGTTATTATGACAGACTGGATGGGTTGTAATTGTGCCAAGATAAAACACAGTGTAAAAAAACATAAATGCTCATGCAAATGTGGTGAAGAGTTTTGACAAAAAAATAAAAAACATGCACACTTTTAACCATACAATGATTTTAAATTTCAGGAGGGTGCTTGTGGATTTTGAAAGCTAGAATAGATTCAGAGTTATCAGTTTAGGTCATTAAAAACTGTCAGTTGATCTTGATGGTTTCAGAGAACAAAAAAAAAATGGAAATTTTCAATGAGATTGAATAGAATTGGATTATTGGTAACACAATTCCACGCAAGATATACACACCAGGTTTCACAATTTTTGAGAATTCATGATGGCAAACATTTTTTACAAATGAAAACTTAGAAATTTTTATGATTTATTAGTGAATACTTGCAACTCAATACTCATGATTACTGTATGAATGACAAAACTAGAAATTTCTATTGTCAGCCCCCTCCTCCTAATAATAGCTTTTATGTTAAAAAATCCAACAATAAGCAATGTCAAGAAAAAAATACTCTTTCAGTTTTTATCCAATTCCGAATAGTTAGTTCCAAAGTTATGTGCATGATCTACACATTTTTGCAAACAGTTTTTTCAAAGTTAGTTTCCTTTCTTCAGAATTTTATCACATTTTCTGTTTTCAAGATGAAAAAGCAGAAAGTCAAAACGCCCTTTTCTCCACAAAAACTGACATATTCTAAACCGTGCCCCTTATCCAATTTAAACAAAATTCAACAGCAGAAGTGAATCTTTCAGAGACATAGAGTCTCAATCTTAAAAGAGAAATGCTTGTTTTTGTTGAATATTTACAATTGACGATTTGTGTATTGTTGCAAAAAGAGTTTTACCCAACATTTATGTTTTGCAGTACATTTTTATGGCCCACCCTGTATTACTCTGTGTTTCAACTTTGAATGGGTATATATAAATTCAATCTACAGAAATCTTCCAAAAATTCCTTAGATGCTAACCTATACAATATCTTGCCAACTACAGTGAAGAACTTATCACAGACACGTTTTAAAAAGGGTATACAAAAATTTCTCGTTGATGAAGGCATTTATAGTATAGATGAATATATGGCTGCTTCCATGGTAATGCCCGGATTTATCTTTCAAACCTAGGAACGTGTAATATCTTTCAAAAATTATAGTGTATTTTATTTAGGTGTTATTCTATTTCAAATGTTCAATTTATCACCTGACTTGCTACAAATGTTTTATACATATACGAGGTCAAATAAACTATCTGTATATAGTTTATATTTTATACACTTATACTAAACATTTTATACTTCATGTTTATATTGATATTTATTTATGACATTGTGTTTGTAACAATAATTTATTCTTAAACAATAAACATATTATCAATTAATTTCAATATCCCAAATTTCAATTTTTTGAGTTGACCCTTTCAACAAATAAAAGGGAGAGAGGGGCATTAAAGAAGTGTACTGTATATCTCACTTCTCATTAAAGTTCTCACCAATTTTACCAGAGGCATTCAAATAAAAACTGAAAAGAAGAAATAGTAAAGTTGTTCACATTTATTGAATATTTAGTTTAGGTTATTTTAGGTTAATGTTTAACTAGTTTTATAATCCCTGCATATATAAACACGAAATGTTTCTGGGAATGTTGAACACAAATAAATATTTCAGGTCTTGGCAGAGCGTGAGAAACGTCTCGGCGGTGACAGCACCAGCAGTTCGACGGACGATCTGAACGACAAAACAACCAAAGACGATCCCGCCCACCATCTACTCGAAGAGATAAGGCAGGCCGTTCACGAAGCGAACGCCAAGGGTCAGTACTCTTTCCAACTTGCCGTTCGAATGGAATAATAAAGTCGTTTTCTTTCAATTTGTGTTGTAGTAAAAAAAGTAGTTCCTGTTACGTTATCACCCCCAGGTAGCACGCCCTGGCAGCCGCAAACCAACACTTCGCCGACGCCCCCCTCGCCCTCCAGCCTGTCTTCAGGCTCGGTCTCGCCATCGAGGCACGACGCTTCGTGGGGTACCACCGATCTCAGTCTGTCGTCTTGCAGCATCAGCAGCGATAAGAGGAACACGAATTTCTGGCAGTCGGTTCCGATTCTCGATTGGAACAAGGATCAAGTAGGTTTTTACTATGATTTTATTATGGGTAATGGAAGTATGAACCTATACAATAATGGATAATTTTTTTATTTGAGCAAAGCTTTTGACCTTGTTGACATTGACATACTGTTACACAAATTGTAGTTTTATAGTATATGTATGTATTTTATAGTATATGTTTATAGTATTTTTGGTTTTTATGAATAATCTTCCGAAATTTTGTTCAAAAGCTTCCATTACTGTTATTTTTGCGGACGACACTAACATCTTGGTATCTGCGGGGAACTGTGCCCAAAGTAATTGTCAAAGCTAATAAAGTAACTGATAAAATTTCTGAATGGTGTTCTATAAATGACCTGTTGCTAAATTCTGCTAAATCTCAAATGCTCAACTTCATTACTAAAAATACAACAATTGATATTTGGTAAAATTACATAATGAAACTTTATATCAAGCTAAATGTACTAAATTATAAGGTGTTGATGTTGATAATAAACTTACCTGAAAGTTCCATGTTGTAAGTGCCAAGCTGAAGCTCAGTAAACATATATATTTACTGCATCAGTTAAAACAAACAGTCTCTCTTGGTGTTCTCAAGCTTTTATACCACAGTTTAATTCAGTCAGTAATTTCCTATGGTCTTGAATAGTGGGGCTTATCAGCTAAAGCAATAAAGTTTTTGTTATTCAGAAAAAGGTAATCAGAATTCTGGCCGGTGCATCTTCATGTACACACTGCAAGCTATTATTCTTTCGTTACAGTTTATTAACAATGCCTAGTTTGTATATCTACCAAACTCTGATCTATATAAAAACAATATTTCGATTATTCTTAGAAATTAGCAAATCCATGAACATTTCACCAGAAATAACTCTCAACTCCATCAACCTCATAGTAGATTGACACTATGAAAGAATCATCCCATGTGCTGTGGGGTTAACTATATAATAAGCTTAGTGAAGACATTGAATCCTCAAATATCAATGTCTTTAAAAGGCGAGTCAAGATTTTTCTATTGCAAAAAGCATACCACTCTGTGGATGAGTTTCTCCTTGAATCCTATTTTGATTGTAGCTTATTAACTTTTTATGTATGCTTTATATTGACTTTTTAAAGTTTGTTTGATCTGTTGAAACGGCCAGTATTATATGATGATATGTTTTTGTGATTGTGAAGAAAAACTGATTCAATAAATGTTTGATTGATTGATTGTTTGTTTGGAACATGCCATATATTACCATTTGGATCTTGCAGTTTTGTTCTGCACTTCTCTTCACAACGATGACTAACTGTACAGGCAGGCATAGGAGCTGCTTGAACAACTTCAGAGTCCAACTTGCATAGAGCTCGAGTACGAACTTGCACGTGGCACTGTGATATTACCTCGCCGTCCAGTGATACAAAATTGTAGACATAACGGCGAGGTACTAATGATCCGCCTTATATTAAGAAAAAACAGCAATTAACATGTTCAAAATGCCTATATCGAAATAAATATAATTGTTCAATGAAAACTTAAAGTCAAGATGCACAATGTGTTGAGAAAAGTGAAATATTTGGGGTTGAAGAACACATGTTTCAATTTCTTGTTCCTTTCAGGTCTGCCAGTGGCTCCTCGCCATCGGAATGGAGCAGCATGTTAGCAAATTTGCGGAGTTACAAGTGAATGGAAGCGCACTACTGCTGCTGACATCGGCGGATTTCAAAATATTAGGAATCACCAGCGACGATAAGAATCGTCTCAAAAGAAAAATTAAAGATCTCAAACTACAAGCAGAGAAAGAAAGGAAGCAGATGGAAAGGGATCGAAAGGAAAAGGAAAAATTGCAGAAAAAGGCTGAGAAGGCAAACAAGAGAAAGTAGATGTTTGAAAATCGATTAACAGGGAATTTTCTTTTAACTCTGACTCAGTAATTAGGTTCTGAGAAGCTGAGTCAAGCCATAATTTCATAGATATTTGATATGAAGAGTGCCAGGTACATTTGAGAATACAGTTGATATTAGTCGTTGTTCAGCTTGTTCCAAATTAGTTTATGAAATGAAATGTTGTAACAAGTTTTTTGTAACTCTTTATTACAAACGTTTATTCAATAGTTGAATTTTATATTTTTATAAGCAGTACGGCCTATTTTGAAATATTTTCTTGTACATGAAAGTAAACCAATAGAATTCGGTTACTTTCCTTGCCTTTTTTCTGGGACAGGCTGAACTTCACACAAATTCCTTTTAGAAATTATCTGTATTATGTATTATAAAATGTGCTCGTATTAGTGTGGTATGTAGTAATACCTTGTAAATATTAAAGAAAGTTGGGTATGACGTATGATTTTAAAACATTTCAAACTTACCTACTTGTATTCAAACATCAATATTCCTGTCTACAAGTTATTTAAGTTCCTTTTCTGGATGACTCCAATGACTGGCTGATCTCCAACAGCTTTTCAGAAGAATAGTTTTACACTAGGTTAAGTATAATTTATTTTTCTGTCAATTTTACTATTTTATTTCCTTTGAATTTTTTATACTAACTTTGTGATAATCACAAAATATTTTGTAATTTTAGAATTTATATTTTAAATGAAAATATGTGATCATTGTAAGATAAAATCTGTTATAATTTATTGAATTATGTTAATTATTGTTTTCTTATGTTTCGTTTTATTCTTTTATATTATATTTTACAGAATCTTTTATCAAGATTTTTTTAACGTGTTTTATCGTCTTTCATGAAGAGTTCTTCACAGTTTTCCTTCCTCATTACTTGAAGGAATAATGTCCAATGATCTATCAAGCCTATCACTGTCTCTGTTTAAATTGAATTTACATGCCAATGTCACTATTTTGTCAAAAAAATGTTCTTTATAGTTTTTGTGCATTTTTTATGTTCCACCAGCATATTATGGGAACACTGTGAATGACCTCTTTTTATAAAGTAATTGTAGTACAAACGTAAATCAAAGTTTTTTTACATGCTTTTCTCCAGTCCGGAAAACTATTTTGTTGGGACCAATTCCTTTTTTCAAAACTACTCATTTGAACTTGAAAACTTGTTTTGCTCAATCTCTTGTCCTATCAAATTTTCATTGCCATCCAAGGCAGATTTATAATTTTATTGTGTTTTTTCTCATATTTTGTAATTTACAAATCAAATTGTAGAATCATGAATAAATGACAATGTATTTATATACAATATTTTTTAATGGACCAATCAAAGTACTTTGAAAGTATTTGAAAAAGTACTAAAATGTTCAGTGACATCATGGGCGGAAGGCGAAAACAAAATTTGGGCTGTCTGCTAAAAGTGCCATCGATAAACAACAAAACAACTTGTGTTGCCATCTAGTGATCAACCAAGTAACAAATTTTGATTTTGCACTAATTCATTGTCTGAATTTCAGACAAACACTAAATTGGGAGGTTAATGGCCAGATGCGACATCTATCGGACATATTGAAACTAAATAGTCCCGTCAGCTCTTTTCATATATTATTGTGATTTCTTGGGCTTTCCATGAGTCATTAATGTATTTTACCTATTCATTAGTATTTTCGTTCTATAATAATCGCACTATCTTTATTAGAAGAGATGTAGGATGTTCTTCAGATAGGAAAAATTTTTACCGATGACGGCACTATTCTAACGGCGGAATGTTGAAAGTGGATTATGTTTATTGTTTTGGGGTTATTGTGTTTTGAGTCATTTATTTCCGAGTATGACTTTTATCATTGTGTTTATTATAGACACGAAAAACTGATGCATAGGTAAATTACTTTCACTCACGGGATGCACAAGAAACCTCAACAATATATGACAGCTGACAACTTTGTTTCAACCTATGGTTTAGTTTCTGGGAATGAACTTTCCAATAACGCACTATTAGCACCATCTAGCGGTTGAAGGCTAAACAATTGAAATGGGGAATGTTCCTCCTAATGGAAATCAAGTAGTTTTCATAAAAGAGCTCTAAAACAACGCATTTTAAACTTATCATTTCAACCTTTTTCTATAAAAAATTATTTGAATACTTGAAAAAGAGGAATGAAATAATGCATTCAACAT